>ML834312.1:28198-50009 GCA_009831015.1 Picea engelmannii
ATCCTTTTTAACCACAATATGCAAGTGTTATATCAATGTAGCATTATCATCCAATAGTTGCAGAGTAAATAAACAATGAAAAAATGATAAATCACATACATACAAAGTATACCCGTGTTTTAAGTGGAAACCCAGAGGGAGAAAACCACAACATGATTTTTCTTATATGTCTTTAAGAATTACATTCATTGGAAGCACCAACTTCCTTTGTTTTCCAACTGCAACTAGAAGGAGGCTCCAACCCCCTAGTTTCTTAGGCTACAAACTGAGGGAAGCTCCAACTCCCCTATTCTCTGGCTACAACTAGAAGGAGGCTACAACTCCATATGTTCTCCAGCTACAACCAGAAGGTGGCTACAACCACTTGTCCTTTCCCCGTCCAACTGCTCTGACGTATAAGTAGAATGATGGAACCACTGTCACACTATCACTGTGAGATATACTATTGTAAACCTTTACCAATAAACCTACACCAAACAACCTATACCAATAACATGAACCATGCATCAAACATGCATCAACCTGTACCTCAACCTGTAATCAACTTGTACCATAAACAAGTGCATCAACCATGCACCAACCTATACCTCAACATGTACCATGAACAAGTGCATCAACCGTGCACCAACCTATACCAAACAACCTGTAATTAACTTGTAACATAAACAAGTGCATCAACCATGCACCAACCTGTACCAAACAACCTGTAATCAACCTTCTCAACCAAATCAGATCTACTCACGAATATCAATCACCAAGACAACTCTCAAAGATGCGCATTAACCAAGCATAACAAAACAACTCATAATCATCACCAATATCAATATGTGCTTCTAATAATATACCAAGACAAGTTTGCTACATCATCCATAAACCATGTGTCAACAATACTACCTGTCTCAACCATGTACCCAACATGTACCTCAACCAAAATCCCTCATCAATTTCATCATCCAAATCTGATTTGTAACTCTGTAATATACGTGGTGTATATGATCACATACCTGCAAACCTTCCTAGCATTTTAATCAAACTTTACTTTAGTCTCACATGACTAATTTTGGATTAGTCAACAACCCTAACTTGAAATAGTCATAACTATGTATCTGTAATGAATAAATATCTAAAAATGATACACAATGTTCTTCCATGTCTTTTATGCAATTCCCCTAGACTTCACTACTTGGAACCTCTCAGAAAATGAGTTATAGAAAAAATGACATACCTTGTTAAATTTTGGCTTATTCTAGAGAGTGAACTTGTAGAGAGTGCCCCACACATAATATATGTTTTATGGATCTGAAAATTGTACACAGAATACTTCAGATTGTATTCTAACCAATACATTTGGTCTTAATGAATTTGGATCTGTTATGAATAAGTTATGGCATTTTTACCCGAAACACCTGTTTTAGACTAGTCTCAAGACTAGCCACAAACCCTATTTTCCACGGAGTGTAAATCCAAACATACAACGACCCACAAGCTGAAATTTGTAACGCAACTACTTGGATATGTTTCCTCAACGACCTCCCAATTTTACAGTCTGAATCATTCTAGAAAACATTTTATTGTGAAAATGATGAGATGACCTGTAAATAACATACCTTAGAAAACATCATCAAAATAATTTATCCTCCCTTGAATTTCGGCCTTCTTTACTTCACCTATCCTCTGAAATTTGGCTTAGATATCTTTGGTTACCTCAGTCACCTGTATATATTCAATATGCTCAAGTATGATTAAAATCAGAGAGCCTTGCCTCTTATTTATACTTTCATGTAGCTTCCTCAAGGGGTTACATTTTAACCATCTTAACCCACTTTCCTTATTTTAGGGTTAACCCACTTCTAATTTATCCTTTAACTTTATTATTTAAATAATTTATTTTGTATTCAATTTGAATTATAGTACACTCATCACTTCACTTTATTACTTACCTTCTAAAATCTCTTAAACCACTTTGACTAATTTGACCTTTTGGGGCTTCTAGATGACTCATGAGGGTTCTCCAACTTCACATGGCCATAACTCTCTAACCGTGAGGATTTATGTGACGTTACACATACCAATGGAAATTTCATGACATATACTATCCATATAGAATAGCATTTCTTGCAAATATATCAAAACTCATACCATTATCCATCAAACAAACTTGGGTCCATTACCCAAACCTGGGTTCTCCAACTTCTCATGGCCATAACTCTCTAACCGTGAGGAGTTATTTGATGTTCTACATACCATCAGAAATGGAATGACATGTAATATCCATATAGAATAGTCTTAACTTCAAATATATTAAAACTCATACCATTATAAATGAAACAACCTTGGGTCCATTAGCCAAACCTTTGTTCTACCAGAATTCACTACCAGACTTTCTCCAAGGGTTGACATCAATCACTAAGGGTTGAAATCAATCTACAATATCACTCTCCAATGGTTGACATCAATGAAAACCAACAATCCATACCAACTGTCCATCAACCTAAGCCAACTGTCTAACAATCTCCCCCTTTGGCATTGATGACAACACCAACATTGATGGCAACACTTAGTCATGATAACATTCATGCTTATACTCCTCATCAATGTTTCTATCTCTCCCCCTTTGACATCAATGTCAAAGGGTATCTCCCTTTGGGGCTACTTCCCCTGACTGACCTCTCCTTGGGGCTTCTCCCCATGTCTACATGACTTTGATTTTTCTTTGTGTTTATAAGTCTTTGATTACTCTCTCTCCCTTCATATGAATAATATCTCCCCCTTTGACAAAGGGTATCACTTTGAATCATATCGCTCATTATTCCCTTGTGACAATCACTCCCCTTGGAAACATGCCTCTATGCTCTCTCTCCAAGCATTTACCTTTGCATCTGATAAATCTCTCCCCCTTTGTCATCAATGGCAAAGGTATCTTTCCATCTGGGGTTGCTCCCCCTAACAAAATTCTTCCTCAAACTGATCTCCCAACCTGAATTTTCCTATTTATGGTGTTTCCTCGTGTACATTTAAGACATATAAGATAAGCATTCAAAAGAATTAATTTTGGAGTAGAAATTACTCCTAGTCTCTGGTGAAGATACTCAAAGGCTTCCCATGGAAGCGGTTTTGTAAAGATGTCTGCCACTTATTATTTTGTGCCCACATATTCAACTCTGATGTTCTTCTTTGCAACTTGTTCCCGTAGAAAATGATACTTGATTGGAATGTGCTTCGTCTTGGAGTGCATCACCGGGTTCTTTGATATATTGATGACGCTTGTATTATCACAATAGATTTGAATGGGCTCATCATACTCAACTTGTATATCTGTCAGAATTTGTTTCATCCATAGAACCTATGTACAACATGTTGTTGCTGTAATATACTCTTCCTCGACTGTAGATAAGGATACTGATGATTGTTTCTTGCTTAACCATGATACTAAACACTCACCTAAGTAGAACGATTCTCCACTAGTGCTTCATCGGTCATCAATGAAACCTGCCCAATCTACATCTGTGTAGGAAATAAGTGATAGATCCTTTCCTTTTGGATACCATAATCCAAACTCTTTTGTTCCTTTGAGATATCTAAAAATCTTCTTCACTGCTAATACATGTGATTCCTTTTGTGTTGCTTGAAATCATGCCACCTTCCCAATTGTCTGCATTACATCTGGTCTGGCTGTTGTCACATATAGTAAGCTACCAATCATTGACATGTATTACCTCTGGTATGTAGACTTTCAATCATCATCTTTGCTCAAATTGCAACTGGTTTGCATAGGAGTGGTAACTAGTTTGCAATCTTCCATTCCAAACCTTTTTATCATTTCTCCGATATACTTAGTTTGAGAAATAAAAATTCCTTGGTTTCTTTGACATATCTTGATGTAGAGGTAGTTGTTTGCGCTTCCTTTCCATAGTTCATAGGGAGTTTTTTCATTGTTGTTTATGAGCATTAATATTTTTTGAATGTGAACTGTTGTATGCACTGCATGTGTCCAAAAAATATCTATCAATTTGGAATCCATTAGCATTGTTTGAGCCATTTCCTATGTAATTATCATCCATTATGACAATGTTCCTTTGTCTCTGAACCACTCTCTGAACCAATCTATGAATCCATGCTTTCGTCCACTGTCATATATCTATCCAAACATGCTAAGTGTTCTTACGAATCCATCTTTGTCGATACTATCCAAGACTTTACTTGCGAAACTGTCCATAATGCTGACCCATTTATCACTATACTATCATGAAGTCTTGATTAATCTATCAAACTGTACTTCTGCTATCTGAATTCTCTGAATATGTCTTCTCAAACTATGTAATCTGCTCGAAGGATGGTTGTTTGGTCTGTCACAGCTATCGCATAGAATCCCCCCATCTAATATTCATATTACCTGGGAGTCTCTAAGCCAGATGGCTCAGAACAATTCCTTCTCTGAAGTGTATTCATCATCATATTCATTGGTAGATTCATAATCATCTTCATTGGTATATTCATCATCTATCTGAGCTCTGACTTCTTTCTTTCTGTCTGTTGGCACAGGGGAAGACCCAGGGTTCGACGCTTCAACAACGTACCAAAAAAACCCTAACTACCGGCCCTTTTGACAACACCTGCGAAGGAAATGAAGTCTTACCCGAGGTAGAGGCAGGGGTGGTTGCAGGACTCAAATGTCTGCAACCTAGTTGGGACACATATATGTGATTATACCTCTTAAAAAAGCACTTAGCAGTTAACATTTATCAGTAATTAACCCTTATTCACATCGCAGATCCAAACCCTAATTACAGAGCAACACAACATTCTACTAGATCTAACACATTCAAGCACTTAGCATGGAGAGATAGATCAGATCTAACATTCATTCACATTACCAAGCACTAATCTATTATACCAGATGCATCATACATAAAGATATCGACACAAAGCATAAATCACATCACTAACATGCAACCATAATGCACAAAGCAACCATAACACAAGATATACATGGTTCACCCCAGTGTGGGGCTACGTCCACCAACTCTTCGTCTTCTTTATTATCTTTTGTCAATCTCCTTACATGCACAAAGCCTCAAAACCCACTCCACATAGGACATGATATATGTGCGCACCTCGCCAGATCCTCCTTCCCCAAGATAGGTTTAATCATAAAGCCTTCTTATAGTCACTTGCACTTAGCTCTGCAAGTCTCAACATACACTATGCACAAAGCCTTTGCAATAGCATAGATGAAACTCTAGCACTTAGCACATTGGCCTCTTCCTACGTTGCCTAGATATCTATTTATACATTACAAAATGGGCCTAAAAATGGGTAAACCCATGGGCCGACATCCCATACCCGTTACATAAACTCTAATCCCAAAAAATGCCCTAAAAAGGGGTCGATATCCTGCGATCTCTGCTTTGACTTGCGCTCCACCTTCGACCAGCCTATTGAAGTCCCACAAGAGGTCAAACATGACCAAGGATCTCCAATACTTGGTCAAGGGCCAACAAGACCCCAACACTCACCTGTGACTCGTCCTGAGTCACTCTAGTCTGGGTAACTCAGCCTCAAACGCCTCGAGCTTGGCTCAAGCTGCTTCAACATGCTGTTGTGCCAAGGCCTCTTTCTCGACGAACTCTTGAATAAATGCCTCGTTCACAAGTCCCTCTAAGAGTTGTTCTATCGAAGTGACTACTTGTTCTAGGTCTTCTCCTCGACCTTCAATCTCCTCAAAAAGTAGGCAAGCTGCATCTTGGACTGGCTGGAGCTTCTAAGTCACTTATGTTATCACCATGGCGATCATGCTTCAAATCCAAATCTAAATTTAGCAGGTGGCTAAGTCAGTGTAGAGACATGGTTTTTTTTGGAGGTTCAGGTTGTATGTGGCGGTAATATGGACAAATATGGCGGAAGAGAGAAAGAAGGAGTCTTACAGATCGTTGATCTCGAAGTAACCTAGATCGACGGTTGAGGCCCGTATCGGGCGATGAACTAGTGCATAACTTAATTCTGTGAGGGCAGAGTGGGGAAAACCATTGTGGTTTTAATAGTGGATGCGTGGCACCTCCAGAGATACATCAAGGCGAAAGGCGGTCTGCCTAAAACCATTTTCGCAAAATCCCTGATGTCACATGTTCCAATACGTCAAATCAACAATTCGTGTAGGGGAAAGCCACGACTGGTCAAATCACCACTCGTTCGGGTATTTCACGACCGTATGATGTCAGGAGAAACACCGTCGGATAGCAAACTCAATCATTTGAAATTGATTGGATGAACGTGGTAAACCAATGTACCTGCAAGAAATCATGTCATTGATTCATGATTGGAACTCTATAACTTTTGATTCTCAAGCATGGAGGCATCATCTCATCCATAAGTGGAGTAACCTCCAAATTGGTCGACTCTCTGATTTCTGTAGGAACATCTTGGTGTCCACAAAAGTGGGATACATGGACAAAGTGAATCAAGCCATATCCAGTGAAACAGGTCATTCAAGTAACAGGGCAGGTTTATCTACGAGTAAGAAGGAAAGGGCGATTGCACGTATACTAGAAACCAAATTCCATATGGAACCCGCTACAGACCCAGAATGAGAAGTCAGCCTAAATCCCATCATGAGGGACCTAATCATCAACAAGCGAGTTGTGAAAAAGAAACAGAGCAAACGACAGAAGAAAAAAACCATAGTCGAAACAGTTGAAAGCATTAGGAAGAATCAATCGATTTGGTTGGATACTCTAAAGGAGGAGATCGCTAAGATGAAATGAATTCTCAGGTGTGAATAAGTGCATCCAAACAAATTTGGACAGATGGCGGTCGAAGAAAGGGGGTCCATATATGACAGACCTGTTCCTAACGGTCCCTTTAAAATAGGATAATTGTTGTTATAAACCATTGATTTTTTGTAACTTATCTCTATTTTTAGAATTATGGGGAAGTCTGAATTCCACAAGTAAATCCCCTATGTATATGTTATCTCGAGGATATGAAAATCATGGAAAAAAGAGGAGCCTACCCTATGTGCAGGAAGACTTTTGTAAATTTTTGGGGGGCTAGAATGAATATATAAATGCAAAAGCGGATTTTGGACTGTTTATGAAAAAATTATAACTAGCGGTGATATGAGTCCTGTTTTCCTTCATAGTATGTATTTCCTGTAATCTTATATTTCATTCACACTTCCTTCTGTATAAATTGGAGAGACAAAAACCCGGAATTCATCATTGCGATGCTCTTGGCTTAGCAATTTAGACTATGCTTATTTTTTCTTAACCAATTCAGAATTCATTTCGAATATGCTCTGATGCAGTTATATGTTTCTTTTTCCTTTGATGCCATGCAAAATTTTTCAGATATAAACTCATACTCACTTCTTGATTTAGCCTTTTCCTCTTGATAGTTCTCATGTTTTCACAATGCATCGTTTATTCTAGACTCCATAGCCCAAATGTCATCTTCATTTCTCCAGTTATTTTATTAAAACCCACCAAAACAAACCAAATCTAGCCACCGATTTCCAAAGACATATCAAGTGACACAAGAGAGCCCCCTCTGAGTTGAGCAGGCTAGTACCCAGCTCTGAAGTTGGTTGAAACAGTTACCTCTGTCATTTGTCTATTCATCCAGACAAAATTTACAGAGTGCTAACAACTTCCATGACTTTGCTTTGTATGGCATGGACCTGTTGTTGAGCCGTGAGCTGTTCGTGGGATCTTTTCATCCTCTCAATTGCTGACAGGAGTTTCAACTGTGTTTGTACTGTTGTTGCTTGCTTCTTTGCTTCCTGGAGCTGTGACTCTAGTGTCTTCAGTTCAGAGTCCTTAGTAAGGCACTCATAAGTCTGCACACTGTGACTTCTTAGCTATTTACATTCCACAACTAATTCTTTGATCCTTTCAACTGCGCTCTGGGAAGTTTCTTCTCTCTGGTCTCGCACTTCCTATGGAGTGCTTGGAATTGTTTGTAGCTCTAGTTTTGCAACCCTCTGTTGAAGCTATTGAATGGATTCAACAAGCTTCAAAACCTGATTTACTATTGGGTCTTCTTCCATTTTCTCCAAGCCTGTCAAAGAGCAAAGTGCTCTATTGACTGCTTCTTTAAATCTGACCTGCTCCGCGAGCAACTGTTCTTTCTCCTGCTAGTTCTGTGCTTTATTTTATTTGAAATTGGTTTGGAGGTTGTCCTTCTCCTGTTGCGCAACTTGAAATTTCTCTATGATTTCCTCTTGTGCTTGCTTCAGGGCCACTGTGGCCTGTTATTTTTCTTCCTGTATGCGACGAAGGCGAGCTTCAGTTGCATCAGCTATTCTACAGAGTTGGGCAGGCTCATCTCCCAACTCTGGTTCTTCTGGTGGTGGGGGTACAATGGGCATTGCACGACTGGAGTGAAGGGATTGTTGTACACCTCTTAGCTCTGTCTCAATTCTATCATACATGACTTCTTGTTTGGCTTCAGTTATATGAAAAATATATTTCGAGGCATCTGATATAGCTGCGATAATGAAGTTGAAGTCATCGATCGTGAGCATAGTCTGCAGCTTTGACTTACTCACTTTGGACTTCTTCCACGATGTAGGTTTTGTGGGGGAAGCCTTTATTTTCTTGGATGTCTCCGCCTCTTCAAGGGGGTTCCTAGGTGGTGTTACTTCGCCTTGATTCTGCTTGTCTTCTTCCCCTTCTTTCTCTTCTTTGTCCACTTCATCCTCTCCTCATCCGCTAGGTGAATATGATGTAGTCTCTTCTGATGTGTTGTGTACTTCCTGTACATATTCCTTATTTTTATTCCTGCTACTTCTGGGTGCATCATACTCTTCGCGAGTAACCACCGTACTTCCAATGAGGGTGCGATCGGACAATGTTGCCTGGTCAATTAGTATAAGGAACTCTATGGGCCATTCCTTAGTGATTTATTCCAGGTCCTCCTCTGTGATCTTGTATTATGATTAAATATCTTCTTTACTTTCGTCTACGCACGTAGTAATATAAATAAAATACCTATCTAGGCGGAACTTCATAAGGGCACTGAACTTATCCAGGGTGTTTGACGTCATATGAGAGAAATACTCAATAGCCCTTTTCAACTGCAGGTAGTAGGTATGGAATATTGCGTTCGATTGCCATTGTTTCCCCATATCGCTCGAATACTAGAGCGTGGTGAACTTCGCAGCTAATGGCTTGAACGACTCAATGTCAGGGAAGGTCGCACCTTTTGGCATCTCCAAACAAGTGAATGCGATGAGGATCAACAAGCAACTAAAATGGAACTCATAGTCCTGATCCCGAGCTTCACGACAATCTAGTTCTATCTGATTGACTAGGTAACTGGCCCAGTTCATCTGTAGTCCTTCCATGCATTTTCCTGCGAGGTCAACGTCAAACCCTATGACCTATGTGGGGTTTTTCTTTCTTACTAACTCACCAACAATCAACTGGAAAGCAAGGCAAACTGTGCCATTCTGAATGGAGGCTACCTTGTAGCCTCGCGTCCCTTTATCTACATTGCCATTGGTGTATTTGATATTCTGTTCCAGGGCGCGGTCTGCAGCCTTCCCTGGGTAAAAATCTTGCGTGTCTGGTCCCTACATGCTCAATTCGCTGATCTTATGGATCAATACCGGATCGACGATGATGCATGTGTCTAACCATAGATACCCGCCATGGAATCATGGTAGCAGGAGCTTAATGCACACGTTAAACTCCTGGTGCCTTCCAAAATGTGGTATCTTCACCACGTTCAAGACAGTGGACCTCTCAATGTCCATAGTCGGGGGATAATCTTTGACTTATTCCCCTTGGTCTTGTTCAAATATTTGTGAGGTGCGAGCATGTCGTAGCTCTTGTGGTCTCCTAGGTTACAGTCACTGATCTTCAAGGTTGGAATCCTCTCCAACTGTGGTTTGACTGCTTGTATTCCCTTCAGAAGGTATGCAGTGATGACTGTGTAGTTGAATTCCCTCGGGACACTGTCACGACTCACCACACCGGCCAGGGGTGGGATGTAGTCGGGTAGGATGGATGGAATTAGCTTCGCATTCGCCAAGTCATCACGATGCTTGGTTCTTTTCTCGGTCGCAGCTCGGGATGGTCCAGATCCATGAGAAGTCGACGGGGAGGCTTGCACTCCTCACATCAATGAGGCTTGGATGCCTATGGACATCACCTTGTCAGCCATGAGGTCTATTAGAATATCTTCGATGAATTTTTCTGCTGCACTAATTGCGTCCGACATGCACAGTCGAGATCTGATATCTCAGGTTGGTAAACAATACTCAATGTAACAGAATGGATGGCGAGGTCTCAAGATCACTGCGTGAAATCAACTAGTTCTCTACAGGCTCGGATAATCACAATTGAGAAAAAGTGTTCTTGGTGCAACGCTCGATGGGATAAATAGATATTGTCTTAACAGTTTCTTTCAATGGGTTTCAAAGCGTTATTCCATGAAATTCCATCCGTTATGGCGCGGTCCCAATGGTCCAATGGTGAACTTTCGGGCCATAGCTACTTTCCTAACCGTTTGGGAGCATCGATTGAACGGTCATATTGCCTCCAATGGTCGTATTCCTTCGTCATGGCGAAGTGCCAATCTGTGCTGTACTGATATTTTGACAAAGTTTGAGTTCTGGAAACTTTTCTTCTGCGAAGTTCTTTTTGGAGCCTCTTGCAATTTTTCTATCTTTTCCCCCTTCTTATTGAGCTTTCTGGCCTTCTTTCCTGTAATCCGAGTTACTGGGTTCCTCTTCCCATTATTGTTCTTATCTCCTCTTGGAATGATAACTTCGCATTGTTTACAATCTTTCATAGGGTTCAAGGGTAACACTTCTTCTCTTTCTGGGGTAGGTGCTCTACTCTCTTGTACAGACAGGTGTCTCCAGTCTTCCAGTGTCCTTCCAACTTCGAAATCCATATCTTTGGTCTTTAGTTGCTTCGACTAGTTCTCTTGTTCTTCCAGTAAGTGCGCTATTCTCCTAGCCATGAAATCTCTTAGTTCTTGCTTTTTCTGTTCTAGATCCTCCTCTTCTTATTTCCTTCGTATCTGATCTTTCTCAATCCATGTTTTTCCTAGAAAGATAGAAAATGTTGCGATGTTCTCAACAATCTTAACGATATCAAATTCTTCTTTTGTCGAAGTGCCATGAGCACTCATAGACGTCTGGGTAAGTCTTACGCATAGGGTTATCAACTTTCCTCTAAATAATCATATTCCTCCTAATGAAGGAACCATATCAGGCTTTCCCAAAATTTCCCAAGTTCTTTATGTCATGATATTCGCCCGTGTTTCCTCATCTAGGACACAGTCTATCTCGGAGTCTCCTATTCTTGTTTCTATATACTCTTTCTCTTTTAGGATCTCTTATAAGTTGATATTTCTGTGGTCATTCAAGGTTTCTTTCATCTGTAGTAATACATCCTCTGTTTCTTTCTGGGGTTCTATCATATCCTTAGTTTCTTGTCCTGTCGCATAGTTTTCTTGTTGCATATTCATCTTTTTAACTTTAGAAATCATTCTAGGACAATCCAAAACTTCATGGTCCATAGCTTTACATCAAAGACAACTATGTCTTCTATCAGGACATTCCTTAGCAAGATGTCCCGGTCTTCTGCAACTGTAACAAAGGGTTTATCCTCTCTTTCTCTTAAATGATCCCCAAACTTTCCTGTACTGCACACTGGGATCACAATAACTAAGCTGCAAAAAATTCTTTCTAGGATCCTGTATCCATTTATTATTCCAAACATTCTTTCTATGCATAGGGATAACATACCTTTCATTATTTCTATTAGATTTATTCATATCAAATCTTCTTTCTTCTAACTGTGCCCTAGGACAAAATTTATCAAACATACCTAGATCCATTCTTTTGAAACAAAATTTTTCACTTATCTTACCTTTCTCAGAGCACAAAGATTCAAGATCTTACCTCTTTTCTTCGGATCAAACTTTTCTTCTTAGCACAGAGCTTCACAAGTCAAGTAGAATATTGCGCACTAAAGCAACAAATCTACGCACAAAGCTTTCTTTTCTTCAGTTCCCAACAATCACAGTTTTAGGTCTCAGCAACAAAACCATTTGTTGGCACAGGGGCAGACCCAGGGTTTGACGCTTCAACAACGCACCAACAAAACCCTAACTACCGACCCAAAGCAGATGAAGTCTCACCCGAGGTAGAGGCAGGGGTGGTTGCAAGAATCAAATGTATGCAACCTAGCTGGGACACAGATATGTGATTATACCTCTTAACAAAGCACTTAGCAGTTAAAATTTATCAGTAATTAACCCTTATTCACATCGCAGATCCAAACCCTAATTACAGAGCAACGCAGTATTCTACTAGATCTAACACATTCAAGCACTTAGCATGGAGAGATAGATCAAATCTAACATTCATTCACATTACCGAGCACTAAGCTATTATACCAGATGCCTCATACATAAAGATATCGACACCAAGCATAAATCACATCACTAACATGCAACCATAATGCACAAAGCAACCATAACACAAGATATACGTGGTTCACCCCAGTGTGGGGCTACGTCCACCAACTCTTCGTCTTCTTTATTATCTTCTGTCAATCTCCGTACATGCACAAAGCCTCAGAACCCACTCCGCATAGGACAAGAGATCTATGCGCACCTCACCAGATCCTCCTTCCCCAAGCTAGGTTTAAGCACAAATCCTTCTTACAGTCACTTTCACTTAGTTATGCAAGTCTCAACATACACTATGCACAAAGCCTTTGCAATCACATAGATGAAACTCTAGCACTTAGCACATTGGCCTCTTCCTACATCGCCTAAATTCTATTTATACATTACAAAATGGGCCTAAACATGGCTAAACCCATGGGTTAGCATCCCATACCTGTTACATAAACCCTAATCCCAAAAACTGCCCTAAAAAGGGGACGAGATCCCACGATCTCTGCTTCAACTTGCGCTTTGCCTTCAACCAACCTATCGAAGTCCCACAAGAGGTCAAACATGACCAAGGATCTTCAATACTTGGTCAGGGGCCAACACTGGCTATGGATTCATATTTCACTACAATTTCTGAAAGTACAATCTCTTGAACTTGTTTCTTATTTACCTGTCCTTCTTTTCTTTCAGTTATTTTCCAAACCTTTATGTGTCTGACATATTTCTTTTTCTCTATAGATTTTTCTTCATCTCGTTTTATTTCCAATCTTGCGATCTTTGGGACCTCATCTGTGTTCACCTATTCTTCGTGTTTTCTTATCCATACTTTCTTATATTTGATATCAGTGTTCTCTTTCATGGAAGTATCGATCATGCTTATACAATCACTAGCTATGTGTCCATAGTTATGAAATTTGTAACATTCAATGTTACGTGGGGCCACATATGCACTTCTTTCTTGAACATTTCTTTTATAATCCCTGCAATCTGCAACCTTATGTACAAAATTAGTACAATAAAAACAATGACCATAAAAGAAATTTGCATACTTGGGAGTGAATGATCTTCTTTGTGGTGTAATCCTTCTGAATTTATGCCTTGAATGATCATGATCATGATTGAATCTTCTTTGTGGCTTGAACACGAATGGTCTTCTTGAATATGTATCTTCAATAGTTTTCTTAGATTCTGGTTGACCATGATTCCTTCCTTTGAGTACTTCTGCATAACTCTTTCTATTTTCTTCATTCTTTTTTTCTAGCAACCTTGAGTGCTTCTCTTCATTCTCTGTAACTAATGTGGATGTTTATGTCTCTTCAACATTCTTGTTGAGCTTGACGATTTTGCTTCTCAATGTGACAGATTCTTCTTCAATCTTCTCAACCTCTTCTTCTTTCTTCATTATCTGAGATTTCATGACTTCTTTTGTTCTTTTCGCTTCTTAAAGATGAATTTTTAATGTGATTATTTCTTCTTCAAGTCCTTTCTCTTCTTGAACAAACACTGCCTCAAGATGGTTTAGATCGTTAGTTCTTTCCTTAAGATGATCTATCAATATATTCTCTCTCATTTCTGCTTCTTCCTTCTGTGCTTCTATGTTGGCTTCCAAATACTGCTTTTGATATTCAATATTTTCTTCGATCTTTGTGGCTTCTTCTAGCCGAGTTCTTAAGTTCTCGATGACCCGTTGGGCTTCTTAAAAAATGTGAACACTTTCCTTTTGTTTGATCAATTATTTCTTGAGTGAATTGTTTTCTTCTCTTAGTTCATCTAAAGCACTATTCAATTCTGCTTCATAATTGTCTTCCTTTTCAATTAATTTTTCTGTCTCATTTCCTTCATGGCATTCTATTTCAAGATGTCCACATTTTTCACAATTAAAGAAAAACAACATACTTTTGGTGATTATGTACTCTTCATCTTCTGAATCTGTTTGACATGGTGAACATAATTATTCTTGATATGTATCTGCATCTTCTTTGGCATTTTTTGAATCTGCAATGGGTGAAGAATATATGTCATGTAAATTATCCCAAAGTTCTTTGGGTGATGAAAATTTACCAACCTTTTATCTTATTGTATTAGGTAATCCTTCCCAGATGAAATCCATTGCTATTTTGTTATTCTTATTCAATTCCTTGTTGGCTGCAACCTTTTCCATTTTTGAACTATCATATCCTGTAACAACTGTGTTGATGGGTCCTAAATCCCTTTAGTTCAACAACAGGAACCAAACCCACCAATGAGGCCCAATTAGACTCTGCATCATTTAATAGTGGAATGGTTCTCCAGATCTTGCGATCCGGCCAATTAATCGATGGGCTTTATGTTTTCTTGCGAAGGTGTCTCCTTCAGTTTGGACTTTCTCTTTTTGTATTTTCTCTTAGGTGGGACTGATATAAGATGGAAGCTGGTATAAACCAACTTAGAAACAAAACGGAAAAAAGGTTCTAAATACTGGATAAAAGGCTGAGCTTGGGATAACCTGTTACTCAAGCATGCAGACAACGATCGTCTACCACATGCCTAGTACTAATACGTTAACCGTGTGAGTAATCCGACTTCTGGCTGAGATACTAATTAGCAGAAAGAAAACACACATGTGATAAAATAACGACAAGTAAAATAATTCACTTAACTCTAATAATCCATCACATAATAAAACAACGATTCATCTTCATCATTAAAGAAAAGAAATATAAAATCATTGCATCAGATAACTTATCAATAGATTTAATAGCTCTTACTCATTACATCATACATTCATGAGATGATATAGAAAATAGTTCTTCTCCACATCCAATCATACACGCGTTTGATGAAAACACAACTTTGTCTCTGGTCCAGAAGTACTTCTCAATTCAAGGTAGCTCCAGAACAATTCTTAACAAACCCCAAAAGAGAGTTTCTTGCAACAACCATCGATCTTTAACTAATCGGTCGATGCTCTTATTTATAACATAAAATTAACTAAAAATAACGACTAAAGTGCAGATAAGTAACACAAAATTTTCCACATGGAGTTATATCCTAACAGTTTTCTAACAGTCATCCCAAAATATCACTTAAAAGGATGACTCTTCTCATACTCCGACCAACTGATGAACAACTCCTCGCAGGTGTGGGCGTATGGGAACTTATGTTGTTCCATCGAGGCTGCGTAAATCTCTCTTATACTGATCGCATGTGCCCGATATTTAACCAGACTGGTACTTAATTGCTGCAGCATAGCCCGATCTCTAATCGGATGTTCCATAAACTGTTTCACCTGACCTGGTACTGTGTCTATCACCTTTTCTAGTTCTTCAGCCCACAATGCATCTTGCTTGGTGTGCGATTTGACTATGTCGTACAAGTCGACAAATTCATCGGGTGTGCCAAAATCGAGAAGTCCGATATCTTTCATCACCCGATTGATCTTAATACAGTGTTTCTCGCACTTGGCCCATTTATATTGAATTTATCGATGTCGTTCCCGAGACATTTTCTCCCAATACTCGATTGATTTCTTTATGCGATCAAGACCGCTTTCGTTCAACACCCGAATGTCGTGTTCTTCTTTATCTTGGCCATGTTGCACTGCACCAATGTAGTCTAATCTCTCCACGGCTTGCTGTGCTTTTTCATACCACCGCTCCATATCCTTTCACATCACAAGTGCCATGAGAGTATCTTCCTGGAGCTCGACTATCCCTTTAGTGAATAGGTGTTTCTCGTCTGTGCACTTGCTATAGGCCTCCTTGAATTCATTCCTTAGGTACACTGCGACCTGTGTGGTGTCCTAATAGTACTTATCCAAGTGGTGCAAATGTTCTAGCTCTTTCAGGGTGATGACCAACTCTTTTTCATCTCTTTTATCTCTGTCCAAGGTGGCATCTGATATTTCCATCCCCACACCGATAAGCTTGGATGTTCTGACATATTCTGTGTTTATCAAATTTTCCTCTGTAGTGATGAGGATGGAGCGATCTAAAGTAATCCTCCTTTTCTTGGTGGTCCGTTGAACGATAGCCTTCCTTTTTTGATCATAATCTATAATATGTATGTTGGCTACCTCATCCATAGGTTCGAGAATCTGCTGACCCCCCCCATGTGAGCATATTTCCCAAACTGCCGGTGGTATGTACTTGCTCAATATTGGGTTCTTGAACTATCTCATTAGGCTCTGAAGGCACGACCTCTGTTTATTGCTCATCAGGTGTTTGAGTACCGATTGAAGTAGAGGTGTCGGGGATAGATTCGATACTTAATTGTTCATCAGTCATTGAAACACCGATTTCTTGCTGCGATGCTCCTTTCTCTGGCTCATCCGACCCTGACTGGTTTTTTAGATTGTCCGCTTGAGACTCTGGCGCATTGGGAATTTTTGTGTCTCAGACACCCTCAACTTCCTTTTCTTTCTGCGAGAGCTTCAGGATTTGGACCTCGGGGACAAGAGAAGATGTATTCTCAGGTTCCTTTTCTTCTTCGATGTGCACAGGGGTCCCGAGAGATGCTTCTGGGATTTCATCATCGTCATATATCTTTATAAACTCACTCAAGGGGTTTGATGCGCTTGTTTCCATTGATACCCAAACTGTTTCTGGCTGAGTCACCACACTTTTCGGCGATCCAGCTGGTGGCATTGTGAATTCAAGGTCACCCAACTAGACAATTTTATCAATATCTATAAATTCAGGGCTGCTTGTACCCACCCGACTTCTGTCTGGGTTATTGACAGGGGATCCTGTTGTTTTTTATAGGTCTGGGTCATATTGTAGCTGATCAAGCACCTGTTGTGCCTGTTATAAAATGAGAATTCCCCTTTCCCACTCGTCTTGTGCCAAACGAATATCTTTGCCTTGCGTTGGGACTATCAAGGGGGATTCTATTGCTTCGACTTCTTCGGATTCTATCCTTTCTTCTCTGGCCTTGAGGGCCCCTTGAGCCGATTGCTCCAGGGATATCGCTTGCTCATCCAGGTTCATGGCCTTGAACCTGGTTATCTTAGGATTGACCATCCTTGCCACCACCTCGTCCCAGTCATGAGAGTTTTCGGTGAATACCTCATCTTCAAATTTGTCATGGGCGTAGGGCCAGCATGACGATACTTGCGATGTGTGCTTCAAGACTAGACCCCTTGGGTCATGTTTGCGAAGGTGACCGGTCTGGAATCAAAAATCTAATTGAATCAATCCTTCCTGCTTGGCTTGAGAGGTTTCCTTTACCGTGTATAAACCTATATGGAATCCATAAGGTATGAATGCCCACTTCTTATATTTTACCGGAGTGACATTGTAACCTTGCAGGATGGTCTGGTAACAGATTTCCCCTACTACTAGCTGATCATGAACATACATAGGTAAAAGGTGTGGTGCTCCGATGGCTATGAAAACCATGATGTAGGTATAGTTCTCATCCAAGTACCAGTGACCTACCTTTGAGATCATCTTTTTGGCCGCAACTGACAGTCTTGGGCACTTTTTCTTGAAAAGAAAAAAATGAATGCATGCGATGAATTGATCACATATGAGGGAGTATGGTTTCTTGTACCTGTTTTCCCATAGGATGCCGAAGTAAACGTGGACCGACAGTTCTGAGGCATGCCAACTTAAGTTCATTATGGAAAAGACATTTCTGGCGCAGATGACGTCTAATAAATAAGAAGCCATGTAGAAGGATGGGGTTTATCCTTCTTTCGATGTTTGGGCCTATTGAATGCAAATGATGAACTGCTTTGAAATGATGGCACCCCAGTTAAAACCCCTCCTCGATATGTCTATAGTGTAAGCTAGAGGCATCCATGCCTCTAAAAACCTAGAACAATCCTTCTCCCCGTACAACTGACAAATGAGGGCCATTAGGTAGATATATGGTTCTCTCAGGTTGGTCGTCAGGTGCCAACCGGAGGTCTGATTGGTGTACTTTTTATCTTCTCTCTACCATGAAGCCATCACTCGGCTGGTGTCATGTTTCTCATAGAAGCTTATAACAAAATCGTTGTTCAGTCGCTCCTCTGGGTCTCTGAGCTTGTAGTAATTATGCACCTCCATTGGAAGGAAGACCCTAACACAGTCGCCATTGTCGTCATTAATCAAACATATTTGTGTGTCAGTATGGTTGATGAGCTACTTTAGGAGTTCTATGCAGGGGAATACTGGAGTTCTACTTGCTACCATGTGCAGGTACGATCTTCAGATATTCTAAAAAACTTCATCGTTGAGATTTATCATATCGGGGGTCGTTGTGCGGGGTATATTCATAGAATTCTTCTCGCTTGATCTTATGGAAGAGTTCTACCCAATGCGGGAGTACTGTCTTGGTTCCTATTATTTCCTCTATGTCTCCAAAGGCTGAGGGCTGAGTGAAAATATTCTTGGTGGATGTCCTGATGACTGGTTCCGACCTTTGAGCGAATTCTAATTGCTTTGTTGGTCCTAGGGATGAGCCTTCTCCTACTTCTGGTTCTCTCGACTTGGGCTCCCTTGGTGATCGCCTAGTACTTGGTTTATTTGGAGGCATTTTTACTGCAACCGAAATCAATTCTTTAGGCATGTGTACAAGGTAAAATCGAATAAACAAAATGTGTGAAGTGAAACGTAAAAAATACACAGACTGGTACATACCTGTAATGCTTGCTAAACTTGTTGTTTAATGCTCACAGGATCTTGGAAGCTTTTCCCGAATTTCTCGTCTCGCTCCTCTTGATTCTCTGAACTCCTTTGCAAACGATGATATCATTTACAAACAACTCTAAATAATTTAAACGTGGAAGAACCTATCGTGTCTCTTCAACCAATTAATTTGGGTTATGAGAGAAAATCAAATGAAATCTGTCGTTGAATCTCTGTAGTTCAATTCATCCCGGGTTGACGACGGAGGCGTGGAGGGTGATGTGATGTATAGGTAAATTCAAACAATCATTTTGATTCAAACACAAATTAGCAACTAATGCGATATTTGGAATTAATTGGTCCCTTAAATGCGTTGAATATAAACGTATCTAGCGCTAAAATGTCCCATCGTGTCGCTTTCCTAGTGGGCAGGTCAGGGATCGACAATGTGCGATGGATGTTTTCATTGATATTTTTCTTGTAAAAAACCTCCAGCGCTGATCGATTTCATCGTACAGTGCTTACATGGAAAAACTAACTCGAGGTGCGACTTGGGCCTCGGGAATCGATAACGACTCAAGGGAAGATTAGATCGTATGCTTATCCAATCTAGAAAAGACACATGGCAGATGAGGACAGGTGGTTTGATCGTGTAAATCAATCAGAGTCGGGGTTTTCAAGAGATCCACGTGTTAAAATAACCATGGGGGTCGCCGATGCCGAAAGGTATCGGGGGTCGGAGATCGGGGATAATCCTATCATGTTTTCTATGGGCTTGATTTCTCAAAACTAGCCGATGCTGAAATGCTTTGGGGATCAATGATCGACGATATCCTTGGGTAATGCTTGTCACGAAAGGAAGATTAATTTTTCCGATGCCGATGAAGATCGACGTTCGGTGATTGTGGTTTTCTCGAGTGATTTTCTTTCATCTTTTAAAACTTTCTGATTCTGAATTTGGACGCATCAGGTGAAACGTTTATTTATTTTTAGTTGTTGATTCTTATTGAGAAGTTAAGCCTTTTAAGTCGTGGGTTTTCATAGATTCAAGTAAACTTTTAAATACTTAATGAGAGTCAAAATGGTAAGAGAACACAACATTTTTCACAATAAAGATGAATCAGACAGTGCAAAAAGATCAAGTGGAACCCAAAAAGTAAAATTTGACATAGACTTTTTAGGGTGTGTTGAGTGCTCAACAAACTGATAGCCAAATATAATGTCCCCGCGCTTGTAAAAATAATTGTGTCATTCTGCTCCACATATCATACTTAAAACCATTATGACCATTAAATATTGGTACTCCATTCTCAGAATAATCCATGATCTCCTTCCAGTGGTTAAACTGTTTCCTGAAGGAATCGACTCTGATACCCATTGTTGGATTACTAAGAGGGGGGTGAATCAGTAATAGAGAAATTCAATCCTTTTTAACCACAATATGAAAATGTTATATCAATGTAGCATTATCATCCAATAGTTGCAGAGTAAATAAACAATGAACAAATGAGAAATCACACACATACACAATACACCAGTGTTTTAAGTGGAAACCCAAAGAGGGAGAAAACCACATAATTCTTTTTCTTATATGTCTTTAAGAATTGCATTCATTGGAAGCACTATCTTCCTTTGTTTTCCTACTGCAACTGGAAGGAGGATCCAACCCCCTAGTTTCTCAGGCTACAACCTGAGGGAAGCTACAACTCACATATTCTCTTTCTACAACCAGAAGGAGGCTACAACCCCCTATGTTCTCCGGTTACAACCAGAAGGTGGATACAACCACCTGTCCTTTCCCCGTTCAACCGCCCTGACATATAAGTAGAGTGATGGAACCATTTTCACACTATCAATGTGAGATATATTGTTGCAAACATGTACCTCAACCTGTACCATAAACAAGTGCATCAACCATGCACCAACCTATACCTCAACATGTACCATGAACAAGTGCATCAACCATGCACCAACCTGTACCTCAACATGTACCATGAAAAAGTGCATCAACCATGCACCAACTTGTACCAAACAACCTTTAATCAACTTGTGCCATAAACAAGTGCATCAACCATGCACCAACCTGTACCTCAACATGTACCATGAACAAGTACATCAACCATGCACCAACCTGTACCAAACAACTTGTAATCAACCTTATCAACCAAATTAGATCTACTCACCAAGATCAATCACCAAGACAACTCTCAAATATGTGCATCAACCAAGCATAACAGAACAAATAATAATAATCACCAATATCAATATGTGCTTCTAATAATATACCAAGACAAGTATGCTACATCATCCATAAACCATGTGTCAACAATACTACTTGTCTCAACCATGTACCCAACATGTACCTCAACCAAAATCCCTCATCAATTTCATCATCCAAATCTGATTTGTAAATCTGTAATATACGTGGTGTATATGATCACATACCTGCAAACCTTCCTTAACTTTAACAACAAGAGACTAGCATTTTCATCAAACTTTACTTGTCTCACATGACTAATTTTTGATTAGTCAACAACCCTAACTTGAAATAATCATAACTATGTACCTGTAATGAATAAAGATCTAAAAATGATACACAATGTTATTCAATGTATTTTATCCAATTCCTCCGGACTTCACCACTTGGAACCTCTCAGAAAAGGAGTTATAGCAAAAATGACATACCATGTTGAATTCTGGCTTATTCTAGAGAGCGAACTTGTAGAGTGTGCCCCGCATGGAATATATGTTGTATGGATATAAAAATTGTACACATAATACTACATACTGTACTATAACCAATA
>ML834313.1:10894-42573 GCA_009831015.1 Picea engelmannii
ATTTTAAGGTTTTTCTAAGCAACTATTTTATGTTTTAAGGCCATGCTTGAAAATAGTTGTAATTTTAACTCAGACATAAAATTTGGTGCTATCGGTAGCACCACATTTTGATTTGGGGGTTGATTTTAGAGTTTTTTTGAGTAACCATTTTATCATTTAAACCCATGTTTGAAAAAAGTTGTAATTTTAATCCGGTTATAAAAAATGGTTCTACCGGTAGCACCACTTTTTGATTTGGGGGTTGATTTTAAAGTTTGTTTTAGAAGCCATTTGATCCTTTAAGACCATGCTTGAAAAAAGTTGTAATTTTGACCCGATTACAAAAAGTGGTGCTATCGATAGCACCACCTTTTGATTTGGGGGTTGATTTTCATGTTTTTATGCAAAAATATGGGTTTTAAGGGTTAGAGTTCTCGTTTTGAGGTCACAGTTCTCATTAAGTTGGTAACTATGTTCTATGTATCAAGAAGAATTTGACATCGTCATCAGGTTGCCCAAGTTTAAAAGTCTAAGTGCCTTCATATTAAACACGAAGAAAAAGTTTGTGACATTCCCATATAAGGAGAAGATAACATTACATGACACTACCTCAGAGCCAGATTTCATAAAACTAGAATACTTTAACGATATCTCAAAAATAATACGTCTAGAAAATAAAAAACTGATGCAAAGGATGGAAAAATAATTTGACGAAGTTATTGCGGAAAAAAACGAAGAAATTTCTCGCTTAAAAGACCACAATAAAAAACTACTTACATAAATGAAGAAGTCAAGGAAAAAAAAACATTGTGATTCAAAGTTGGAATAAGAAAAGGAGGATCTCGAAAAGGAATTGAAGAAGAACCTCTGAGAGAAAGAAGAATAAAATTCTCGTTTGAAGAACCTTAATCAGGAGCTACTAGAACAAATCAAAAATTTGAAAGAAGAGCAACTTGAAAATACAAACATTAAAGATATCAACAAATCATGTAATGAAGAAAGTATTGCTCAAGAAGATGGAAAATCAACTGAAAAAAATAACGTCGAATGTCGAAGTACAAACGATGGAAGATCCAAATATACTTACCAATCAAAATTCAACCATTAACAAAGCAACATCGACACCTGAAGAAAATCATATATCGAAGTTAAAAGAAAAAAAATGTTGCAAGTATTATAAGAGAAAGTAATGTTATAAGAAATCCCTATCGACATCCAAATCATAAGAGAAAATATATTAACCATTCAGAGTATCAATATTATTCAAGCCGAGAACCTTATAAACACCCAGTTTCATAGAAGATTGAATTAGGGTGGGCCGACTCTTTTACAATTCAACAGTTCTTCTCAACGATTAGAAGATCTCATCGACTCAAGTCTTCAACAATCACTAGTTCAAGAATGAAGAATCATGACAAAATATTACAAGCTAGGGAAAGAGATAAGTCTTCCATAAGTATGCTTTGAGGACAAAGCATTTTTAAGGGGAAGACAATGTTATGAACAAAAAAATACATATAAATAGGTAATAATTAATAATATAAATAAATAATGATTAATAATTAATTATGAATAAGTATGCTTTGAGGACAAAACATTTTTAAGGGGAAGGCAATGTTATGAACATAAAAATACATAAAAATAGGTAATAATTAATAATATAAATAACTAATGATTAATAATTGATTATGAAGAGACATGACATATGAAAGGTCATGTTTCTTATGAAAGGGAACCCTTGTGTGGGTATATATATAGAATCCCTCATCCTCATTGTTATATCATCTTATTCATTCTTATATAACTATTATTAAATATATTTACTATTCTTAAATGGATTATTGCATAATGTCCTATTTATATTGGATATTTATATAGTGAACCAGCTTGGTTCACCACATCTTCCATGGGTACTACATGAGTGAGAGTTGTGAAGTTTCTCTCTACTCCTTGCAACACTCTCTCATCCTTTTCGATTAGGGGTCCTCCTATAGTTGCTGGTCCTCCTGCTCCTGTTGGTCCAACTTGCATTCGAGGATGATGCCTAGTCCTGGTGAATTCTGCTAGTCAAACAGGTCCCACATCTGTATATAACAGATCTTTAAGTTAATACTCTGACATACACATAAAAAGGATAATATATAAAAATTTAAAAATTTAATAACTTTAAAAAATGTGTTACCTACCTCGCTGCACTCCTCGCCAGGGGGCACAGTCATGTTAGGATCTCTAAGGAAACTAATCCCTGCATAGGGATAGTCCTCTATCAGTGGAATCTGACGGGTCCACCAGTTAAATAATTTTTCATCGAATGCCTCTTGGGTTCTTCCTCCACCCTGTCTAGGTAGAAAAATTTCCCACCTGCACAATGCAAGGAAGGAGGAAATATGCCCCTGTATTGTCTCTCTCAGGCTGAGACTAGGCACTCTCTCTCAAAGAAGGAGCATAAAACTGTGTCAAACCCAAAGTTCTTGTTCTTCCTATTGCGATAGTCTGTGAGTTGTCTCTTCATGCATGTCAGCATGGTAGTACTCCAGTCGAATATGGTTTCCTCCAAACACTGTACCGCACAATGCATCTATGCACGGGAGACCTGATGGAGTGTTGCAGATCCTATGATCCGCTTGATCATGAAAAAAATGTGAAGGTGGAGACTAGTAATCTTCTGTATCGACACGTGTGAACCTACTTTCTCCCATCCTCACAATACATCTCAATGTAATCCTCAATCTTGTATGGGCTTGGAGGAAAAGTCCTCAAGTTGACCGGTTCCCCTCTCCTAGAGAGTCCGATCAAGAAATAGATATCCTCTGTGGTTGGGGTCAGTGATTGACCCTCTAGCACACAATCCTCTACATCATGATGCCAATAATCTACCAAAGCATTGAGAAACCTAGGTTGTGCCCTCATCAAAGGACACTGGAAAAATTTCCACAAGCCACATTGTTTTAGCATAGCGATGGCCCCAGGATCCTCCTCGACCAAAACATCCAACTCCTCATGTTCCCTTGATATCTACTAAACATACATCCCGTCACACAAAAATTTAGAGAGGTATTAGTCTTTGATTATTTATTTTTTGAACATTAAAGAGGGTGTACGTGGGATGCCTTTAGGACAGTCACATATGTACGCAGGATGAATATTACTCTACCCGTGTACATATGCGAGCTAAAACGCACGTACTCATAGTCGTGCCCCTTTTAAAATGGGCGCGTGCCTCCTAAACTCAAAATTAGATTCATAAAGATGAAATGAAATGAGGGATGGGCTGATTTGTACTTACTCGATTCAAGTGTGAGGGTATTTTGTCCACCGTAGCTCCTTGAATTCAGGTTTTTTATGAAGGTTTTCTTTTACCTTTTTGTTATTTTCCAAATTGCAATGGTAAAAATGAGTTGTCCACCTCTATTTATAAACATTTTTGGCCTTTTTTTCCCTAATTTGGTCCCCTTTTTCATTTTTCATGAATCAGTGGCTACTTAGGTTGTCTTTTGAGTTATCTTTGGGTCATTGTGATGAACTTGTCGTTTTGGTTTGGTAATTTTCTTGAGATGGGTTACACTTATATCATCCCATGGTGAAAGTCGTTTTTTCAAATTTTGCATATAGGTTAGGTTTTCTTCCTTTACATTTTGCATATTGTTGACTATTCCACTTTTCCATAGGATTGATCCCACTGAAGTGAGACACATAAACTTTTCAGCAACTTTAGAAGTGTTATAATTAGGTGGTAGAGCCTACCTCTACATGGATTCGCTAGGTAGATCCTTTGTTGCATTTTGGCGTCCATGATGCGAGTATTATTCTTAGGATTGGGAGTCCTTGTTATTCCAGCCATGATTACATATTGAAGCCTCATTCTTCTTTATAGTCATCATTCTTGGCCTTACCCACGAGACTCCCTAATGAGCATGGTTTGTTTTCTTTCAATATCCCTTAAATTTTGAAAGCAACATCCAACGAAACTATATCTATTCTTTTCGATCTCGTCTAGATTACTTGAGAAAAGAAGCCCCCTTGGAGTCTTCTTTAATCCATTTTCAAAGTCTCTAAAAATGAAAATATTTTCGAGTGATCTTGTTGTCCTTCACGCTCGCCAAACTCAAATTTGAAGGCACATCTGTTCGACGATAGTTTACCCCTTTTTCTGTCCGGATGGATAATTTTACAAATAAAGGTATGCCCTAGGAACTTCGGTTCGCTAGGAGAGTATTCGCAGGTGTAAATTTAACCATTTTTCAGGCCTGAGGGACTAACTTTTTGAAAAATGAACATTCTCCTTGTTTTTGGATTACATCTTTTTCGAGCCTTGGAGATTACTTACGAAAAATGAACCCCCTCAGAGTCCATAGTTAAGCTATTTTCAGACTCCCTAAATATGAAAAGATTGCCGAGTGACCTTGTTCCTTTGACATGCGTTAAATTGGTCTAGAAAGAACATATATTCAGCATGAGTTTAACCCTTTTTCCAAAAAATAGATTATCCAGGAAAAAGGTACGCATCGAGAGACTTGTCTCATCGGGAGAGTTCTCCTAGGTTATATTTTATACTTTTTCAGGCTAAGGAGACTAAACTCAGAAAATTGTTGTAAGTCCATATTTAAGCTCTTTTTAGGCTCCTTAAAATTGAAAATAAAGCCGAGTGACCTTGTGTCAGTCACCCTCGTTAAAATGGTATTGAAGAGACGTATTTTTGGTACAAGTTTAACGCTTTTTTGAATTGACTAGACTAATTGAGAAAAAGGAACTCCCCAGAGTCTTCTTTTAGCATTTTTTAGACTCTCTAAAACGTGAAAAAATCACCTATCTTACCTTCTCTGGGCTCGTAAAAATTCGCATGGAAGGAGTCTTATTGCGGGTCTCGTCTTTGCGTCTTTGGGATAATGCCGACTCCATGTTTCTATCAACTAAACCTTTAAAACATTCCTTATACGCAAGCCTTGCAATACATTTTTCCTTTGCGATCTGACACCTTTTTCCTTCCACATGCGTTAAATTGGTCCAGAAAGAACATATATTCAGCATGAGTTTAACCCTTTTTCCAAAAAATAGATTATCCAGGAAAAAGGTACGCAACGAGAGACTTGTCTCATCGGGAGAGTTCTCCTAGGTTATATTTTATACTTTTTCAGGCTAAGGAGACTAAACTCAGAAAATTGTTGTGAGTCCATAATTAAGCTCTTTTTAGGCTCCTTAAAATTGAAAATAAAGCCGAGTGACCTTGTCTCAGTCACCCTCGTTAAAATGGTATTGAATAAACGTATTTTTGGTACAAGTTTAACACTTTTTTGAATTGACTAGACTAATTGAGAAAAAGGAACTCCCCAGAGTCTTCTTTTAGCATTTTTCAGACTCTCTAAAATGTGAAAAAACCACCTATCTTACCTTCTCTGGGCTCGTAAAAATTCGCATGGAAGGAGTCTTATTGCGAGTCTCATCTTTGCGTCTTTGGGATAATGCCGACTCCATGTTTCTATCAACTAAACCTTTAAAACATTTCTTATACGCAAGCCTTGCAATACATTTTTCCTTTGTGATCTGACACCTTGGCCCATGGAGGAATTTTCCCTGAGTGTCCCATGGAAGAATTTTCCCCTAGTGTCCTTATCCTCCACATGTCTCCTTTCCCTAAGCATCAATATGTTCCATGTGCTTGGAACCAGTTTTCTTGATCACGACACTCGTTCCTCCTTTGTAATGTGGCATTCTTTTTTTCTTTTTCAAGTTTGTTAAAAATTTGAAAAAGACAAAAAATTCAAATATTCCAAAAAGAGGGGATGGGATATACCTTTTCTTTTATTCGGCAACAACATAGTTACCCTTGAACAAAGAACATCCTTTCGTTTGTTTTCCAAGAATTGGGATCTAGTATGGCCTTAGGAAGTTGTTCTCACTACATAGAGTTGTGTCCTCCTCCGTTTGGTTACTCTTCCAAACATATGGAGAGTTTTTGGTGCCTCCTGCATAACAAATTTATGTCAATATTATGCTACCCGAGTTTGATAATCTTTAGTGCTTTTTCCCAAGGGAAGTTTTATCCATCCTTAGTCAGCCATTCTATAGTTTGTCTCTTGGTTTTCACGAGTCGGCCATCTTGAGAGTCCAGTCAACTTCGGATTCAAAGTCAATGAATTTCTATGCCTGACGATCGAGATCCTCCATTATTTCCTTGATGGCATGTTGAAGACCTCAGGGTAGTGGGTCTTACACTCCTATTGTACTCCTACCTAAGCTGTTGAAGATCTTGAAGTTGTTGCTCGAGTTATGAAGCTCCTCATTTCTAGCCACAGGAATCAATACTTCTTGAAGATGCGTATTATATTGTACTTGAATATCATCAAATGATTTTGAGATGTAGATCCACTGTGTATTGCTCACGGCTACAATTTATATAGAAATCTATATGACATGGATCTAAAGTGTACTTGATTAGAAACCATGATTAGTTAATCCCGAGCATGGGTATTCTCACCTCAGAGATATTATTATTATTTTTCATATGGCGTGCTCCCGAACTATGGCCCCGGGATCACTCGACTCTGCGCCTTCCCAGTGGTAAAGATATTGTAATGTATTTCATCCATCGTTTTATCTTCTGACCTCACACATTAGGGGGAATCTGTTATAGCCAAAAAATTCCCTACCTATGCATACATGGAATTGGCCTTTATACTTACACAATTTTCCAAATTACTGTTGAGACTCTCTTTTAAAAAACCATTTTTTGGAGCATGTACATGCCCTGCTGCACTACTTCATGCTAGCTATATACTATACACCCCATGTACACATGCGAGTTGCACTAAACAACTCATGTTTACCTCCAAAAGTTTCAAAAGATAAAAAGTTGCAAGGAATTCAATAGAGTTAGCGGGCCATTGGAGGTTTCCTAACCATTTTACTCATTGTATTCCATCCCCAAATCAAACAACCATATTTTTTTCATTTAAAAAGAGGTCTTGGGGTCTCATTCCAAAATCAATCATTAGAACAAAGAAACTCTGCCAAAATACCTTCCCCTCTAGCCCAAGTTTTGTAGCCCTTTTGGATATTTGGCCTCAACATTCCCCTTCAATCCTTTCTCCCTATGCAATCCCTTCCCCTTTCCCAAGGAGATCAGTTGATTGTGAGAGGCATCCTGAGAATGATGCACTTGGAGCAGCATTAAGAGGAGCCCGAACCTGGTTCATAGAGCGTCTTCTGATAAGAAGGTTTTAATATTTTAATCTTCAGTTTGAATAAAAGAGTTATTTTCCTATCCCAATACATTGCATCTTGATAGATTTATTGATTAATATATCTATGTTTGTATCTGAATGCTAACATTTATAATTAGAGATTGTATTTTTGTAGCATTTTATGCCTGAGTGTTCTTGAAGGTCATCTTTGGGAGGAGACCCACGACCTAGGAAACTACAAAGGTGAAGGAAGTCTACATCGGATGTTAGGACCACATGTACACTTACTAATATTCCTTCTTCTCTTTTGTCTCCATGTTTAGATAGTTTGGGGTAGTTTAGAAACATGATTGTCTTTTAAGGGAAGTCAGTGCTCTACCTATATTCTGACCCAATATAGTAATAGGGGAATTTTCCCCGCTAGCAATTTCGTCCTCTTTCAATTCTAATAATTCATCCAACTATCTTTGTAGGCGGATCCTTCGACATCTGTGTCACAAATACAATTATGAGACTTGGTACCACAAATTCTCATGGCATCATTGCTTCTCGTCCATAGACAAACTTGAATGGTGTGATTTTAGTCAATATCCTATAGGTAGTCCTATATTCCCACAATATTGGTGTAATTCGTTGATCCCAATCGTTGTGCTATACATTGTATACCTTGGTTAGAGCATGCTCTAGTATCTTGTTGAATGATTTGACGATGTCATTTTCCAGTGGATGATACTGTGTGATCTTCTGATGATGGATAAGGAACTCTTGAGTTAGCATGCAGATGGTGTCATTCACAAACTGCACATCTTGATCACTCATCAGTGTCTTTGGGCATCCAAACGTGGTGATAATTTTCTAAGAAATAAATCACGTGGTCATATAAACAGTACAATCCTTTATCGACGTAGCTTCTACCCAATGGTTCAAGTATTTTGTCGCAGTGACGATATACCATGCACAATTTCTGTGTCCCGAGGGATTGATATACCATGCACAAGTTTTGTGCTCCAAGGAATTGATCGAACAAACAAAGTCAATTTCCCACTTCTCAAATGGCTCTAGAATGGTGACAAGAAAGAGTGGTAGTTCATATCGCCATGATGACTTCCCAATCCATTGGAAAAAATCACAACACTTACACTAATCCTTAGATTATTGAAATAGTGACAACTACCATAACCCAACATGTAACACTTTTCATGCAATTTCCTTCCTTATGTTACGTCCATCAACAATTCCTTATAGAGAACCATTTTTGTGCTCATTCTCCAACACATGTTTGTGCAGGATCCCATCAACGTCGAGTTTGTATAATTTCCTTGCAATCAACTGGTAATTGGTGATCCAAGTTACCATTTATAAACACTGTGCCTAGGTGTGCTCTTCCATTTCCTTACCTATTGTAAGGTATGCCACAATCTATTCAAGTTGATATAACACTTCCTCCACCCTAAAGAGTTGTGCCTCAGGTAGCTCATCATCCATACTATCTCCAACTTCCCTTGACTCTATCCTTGAGAGATGATTGAGCCCCATATTATGCCTATTGGGTTTGATCACCATTTCAAAATCGAACTCTTGGAAGAGTAACAACCATCGACGTATCCTTCCCCATGACACTAGCTTCTTTACCAAGTATTTGAGCAATAAATGATCAGTGAAAAACTTGAAGATATTGTTGAGTAACTGGTGTTTGAATTTATGCAAAGAATAGACCATCATGAGTCCTTCACACCATCACGAGTCCTTCACACTCTATGTTTGTATATTTCCTTTCAGAATTGGATATCTTTCTACTAGAAAAGTAGATTAGATGATCAATTTTATCCTCTCCTAGCTAAGCAAGCACTATTCCAAGTGAAATATATGACACATCTACATGTACATGGAATATCTTGGTCCAATATGGAAATATAAAGATCGGTGCACACAAATGTAGATGTCCATTCCTGTGTATAGACATACTTGGTATCCTTGTACAATAAATTCTCCAATGATGCAACAACCTTCACATGACTTTGAATGAACCGTCTATAATACCTTATATGTCCCAAGGTTGTGTGMAAMTCTCTTATGGAGGTTGGGACTAACWTCTCCATAATAATTGAAATATTCACTTGATCCACTAATASGATTTCCTTGTAGACAACATTTTCCAATAGATTCCCAAATGAGCCCCACTCTATCGCAAAKTTTTTCTTGGCCTTGTCTTCCTCTATGATGCGCACCTCATGGCATCTAGAAAATCCATCTCTAAATGAATAAGCTTCATGCCCACACTTCATATGTAAATGGTGCAGGAAATGGATCATGCACACATACTACATTTAGAATCCTCAAGTCTACAAAAATCCTTAGGTCACCTATATTTTTTCAATGCACTACCATTGGGTTGATCCATTCATATTCTTCCATTGGGACAATAATACCTACATCGAGAATGTGCTCCACCCATATTTTACCATATGGTACTATCTTTCCTTTCATGTAAAGACAACATTTCACATCTACATGTATGGGCTCCCAAGTATCACCTTGCATACATCAAGTAGTATTACATCGACACCTATTTCATCAATGTAGTTCACTTCAATAAGAAATATGAACTTGCACTACTTGGTGACTCTCAATTCCATGTCACAACTTACCCATCCCAAAGGATAAGGGCTTACCCATCCCAAAGGATAAGGCCAGGGATGGTCTTGCACCTTCAATCCAAAATTTTCCAATTTGGTTGATACTAAGTTTCACAATGAATTGTGATAAAAGAAGGAAATCAACCTTCATCTTCTTGAGATTAAGTTTTGCACAAAATAATCTATACATATTGTAATATACCTCAAAAACCGTCTAAAAAATAAAATTTGTTTGTATAAATATCCTTGAATAGTTCGAGATTTAAGCAAGTAAGATTTATGTTATAAAGCTTGAGTTTGAAAGTTTGCAAGAGTCCTTACTGTCATCGACTGTCATTACCATTCAACTTAAAGTTTTCTGATCGACGATAAGTATTTACTCCTCATTTCAATGTTTCCTTTCGGCACAAACTTACTCAACTCCGATTGCTCAAATTTAGATCTATTTAATACTTCAGTCACAGAAATAATCCTATATCTATACAGATTGGTCTTCTTCAAGAACCCAACATATCCCAGTATTTCGACTTCAAATTAACCTATCTGATTTCTCAAATAAAAAATCTGTTTAATACTTTCATATACAATAATTTTCTGCACTTGTCATGCCCTGTACATAGTGACTTGTAATATGTTCTGTTATTTATTTTCTACTTCTATCCCAGATGAAGATCCTCAATCATTTCTATCAGTCCAATCATTACAGTATTAGAGTCATTCCTATAACAAATAACTCCTACTAAGTTCCTACAGTTTTGGTTAAAAACAAAGGTCAATCGGGTTTCGACAATTACAAATGTCGAACACAACAAAACAAAAGAACACATTGGTTGCCGAAAACACGAATTGCAGACGGACCGTGGGTCCCGCATTTCAGGGTTTCGGGGTTTGGGATTTCATGATTTCAAATGCCCAAACAACAACACACATCAACTCCTAGATTGCGAAAGTGAAATGGAATGTGGGACTGACACCTCGGGGTTTCAAGGTTCGGAACTTCGGGATTCAAAATACCAAACACCAACACACAACAACTCCCAAATTACAAAAATGCGAAAGGAAAGTGGGACCAACACTTCAAAGTTTCTGGGTTCAGAACTTTGGGATACCAAATACCAAACACCAACACACTACAACTCCCGAATCGCAAAAATGCGAAAGGAAAGTGGGACCAACACTTCGGGGTTTCGGGGTTTGGAACTTCGGGATTCCAAATACCAAACACCAACACACTACAACTCCCAAATCACAAAAATGCGAAAGGAAAGTGGGACCAACACTTCGGGGTTTCGGGGTTCGGGACTTTAGTATTCCAAATTCCAAATGCCAACACACAACAACTCCCGAATTGCGAAAATACGAAAGGAAAGTGGGAACAACACTTTGGGATTTTGGGGTTCGGGATTTCGCGAATTCAAAATCCAAACATCAACACACAACAACTCCCAAATTTCGAAAGTGAAAAGAAAGTGGGACCAACACTTCGGGGTTTTAGAGTTCAGGATCTCACGACTTGGAACCTCTTGTTTTCATTTTGTTTGTGCAACATTATTAAAACAGGGAAGTCTAAATATGAATATCCATAGTTGTACAACCTTGGGCAAAGGAAAATTCCGAAATAAGAAAGGTGCATCCGAGATTCCTTTACTTGTTAAAGTAGTTCATCTAATAGATCTACCATTGCAATTTATATAGTATAACTTTCTGTTTCTGTATTCTCTTGTTTGAAATACCTTTATATGGTTTAGGTTCACGAATTGTAAGGGAAACTAGTATAGTAGTCGATCTTCCTACCTCAGCTACAGATCTGTTTTCTACACAGCCTGTTTAATGAATAGGAAAAGTAGTAATAGTTTTCAAAACTTAGAAAGTTGTCCCAACATTATTTATATAGTTAACTAAATTGAAAATACATCATAACCTCCACTCCTAACATGCAAATATCAACATTGATTTGACTCAGAGGACAAATAAAGAAAGAAACTAGCAGTGGATCTAATTTAGAGGAAATTTTCTTCCAGGATTTATCCATACATAACCCTTTCAACTATCATACAAAAATAAACTGCCCAATTCTATCGTTCGTTCAGAAAGGGGTCATTCGAGATTAAATTTTCCCTATATTGTCTGTCAGTCTTTAGGTTTCATGAATGCAACCTGATTTCTCCTACACATTATTATCTATCAAAATTAGTAGATGCATTACATCTGTGATTGAATCATTCACCCGAGAATGGAAATTATTTCAGTTCGGAATTAATAAATACATGACATTGGATGAAACATTCGAACAGAAAATGGAAATTGTTACAGTTTTGATTTAACAAATACAATGCATCAGATATAAAATCATTTAGACAAAGAATATAAATTATTCCAGTTCGGATTTAATAGATACATGACATCGAAAAAACATTCGAATAGAAAATGGAAATCGTACAATTCTGATTTAACAAATACAATGCATCAGATATAAAATAATTCAGACAGAGAAGAAGTAGAGCACATATATGAACCAGATCGCGAGAATACAAAGGGAACATCCATGTTCCTCCCAACCGTAGAACAGGACAACTAAATCACTTGTCTGATTCACCCCCTAGCCTAACCATGAATCCATGAGGGCAAACTTGGAACCTCTTCCTCCACAAATGTCTTTCCGTTTTGACAGACTCCCCTTGCCTCACACTCAATCCATAGTGTTCATAATAGCAAGAGAATTCAAAAACTTTTCCCCAACATACTTGGCAGCATCCTTCCTCCTCGCATATTCTCTTTAACCATTTTTGCCCAGGTTTTTTCCCTCCTTTGGGGATTTTCGCAGCCTTCTAAAACCATGATTTTCAGGGGCTGCCAATGGCCAAATATCTGATTTTCCACTTGTAATAATCATCCCAGAGGTAGTTCTAACATGTTCCTCACTCATGGAGTCATGGTCAACTGATTTTAACATGGTTGTTTCATTTATCCTCCCGCAATTAATATAATTATTCTGTTGTTATACAAGTGTCATAGTCAAATAGTCAGTTGAGTCCAAACAGATCTCTGCCCAACAGTCACAATGATTAATTACAAATATCAAATTGGAAATTTGGAGTTGCCATAAATGGAAAAATTTCCCCAAATTCGAATTTACTAAAAATGGAAATAAATTTCCAGCAATTTAAATTTCAAGAATAATTTTTTTTGTTTTTGGGGATGTCACATCCGTTCCCCCTTTAGTAAAACAATGTCCTCAGTGTTCGTTCCTTTCTTGGAATAGGGTTGGATGAGATTTCCGCAAATCTCCCTCCAAATCCCAAGTGGCCTCCTCAGGACTAAAGTGCTTCCATTGCACCTTTACCTGAGCGACGACTCTATTCCGAAGTGCTATTTCTCTCCGGTCCATAATGCGCAGGGGTTCCACCTGGAACTCGCCCTCTGGTTCCACCTGCACCAAGTCCTAATCAATCTTATGAGTAGGGTCATGAATATACTTTTTAAAAAAAAAAACATGAAATACATTATGAATTCTTAGATTAGTCGGAAGTGCAAGTTGATATTCTATGAGTCCAATTCGAGCTAGTATCTCGAAGGGCCCACAAAACATGGGTGCCAACTTGGCACAGTTCCCTAACTTCAACGATTTTTTTCGGGCTTTGACCTTCAAATAAACATGGTCTCCTACTTGAAATTACAAGTGTCTTCTTTTCTGATCTGCATAGCTCTTTTGTCTGTCCTGTGCTTCTTTCAAGTTCTGTTGTACCTTCCTTACCATGTTCTCCATTTCTTGGAGCATCTCTGGTCCAACCATGAGTCGGTCAGCCGAGTTATCCCAAATAATTGGAGTTGTACACTTTCTGCCATACAGTATTTCAAAAGGGCTCAAATTAGCCGAGGTTTGGTACCCATTGTTATATGCAAATTGTACTAGGTGTAGGTAGTCTTCCCACTTGTTCGATTTTGTTCTTACATACATGCAGAGCATATCCTCTATGATTTGGTTTTTCCTTTCGGTCTGTCCATCCGTTTGGGGATGATAACTTGTACTGAAATTCAAATTAGTATTTAGACCTGCAAACAATTCCTTCCAAAAAGCAGATGTGAATTTTACATCTCTATCTGAAATCACCATTTTAGGAATACCATGCAGTCTAAAAACTTCTTTCATGAATATTTCAACAATGTTTATAGCTCTAAAAGTAGACTTTACAGGAATAAAGTGTGCATACTTACTGAGTTTATCGATTACAACCATGATAGAATCATTTTGTTTCTGTTTTTTAGGAAAACCTATTATAAAGTGCAGCAATATGGTCTCCCATTTCCATTCTGGTATTGGTAATGGCTGTAATAGGCCGACTGGATGCTGGTGTTCGGCCTTAACCTGTTGACAATCCTGGCACCTAGCCAAGTATTCTACTGTTTTGCCTTTCATGTTAGGCCAGTAAAATAGTTTTCTAAGTGTTGTTATCATTTTTTGGTAACCCGGATGACCAGAATACGGTCTCTTATGCACTTCGTCCAAAACTGTTAATTTTAACTCTATTGAATCTGGTATGTAAAGTCTGTTTTTAAATCGTAAAAATCCCTTCTTGTCAATACTTAGATTTGGTTTATCTGAGTCTGTGGTACTATTTTGTAATTTTTCCATCATCTTAGTGTAATTTTCGTCGCTAGCACCAGCTATCCTTACCTTTTGTTCCAGATCACTTTCTGCCCTATTGACATTTATCTCAAATAACCCATGGAATCTTCTTCTTAAAGAGTCTGCTACTTTATTTTCCTTACCCTTGATATGTCTGACCTCGAAGTTGAATTCGCTCAAGAAGGATAGCCACCTTGCTTGTCTTGCATTAAGGTCTGGTTGGTTAACAGATATTTCACCCTGCTGTTATCTGTCAATAGTAGGAATTTTCTGCCCATTATATAGTGTCGCCACATTTTTAAGGCATGTATTAATGCTGCCAATTCTAATTCATGAGTGACATAATTTCACTCATGTTCCTTTAATTTTCGGGACTCGTAACAAATCACGTGCCCTTCCTGAGTTAGGACACCACCTAGTCCCTCTTTACTTGCATCAACACAAACTGTGAAGTCTTTATCTGGGTCTGCTACCTTCAAAATGGGTGCCATTGTCAATAATTCTTTTAGCTTGTTAAAACTGTCTTGACACTTTTGTGACTAGTTAAATTTGATCCCCTTCTTTTGTAATGATGTGATAGGGTAGGCTATATTGGAAAACCCTTCTATAATTCTACGATAATATCTGGTGATTCCCATGAATGATTGGATATCTACCACATCCTTAGGTACTGGCCATTCCATAATGGCTTTTATCTTTTTCGGGTCTATGACAATACCTTTCGAGGAAATGACATGTCCTAAATATTGTATTTCTCTTTGATAAAAGTCACACTTGTTGAATTTTGCGTATAGTTTGTGTTTCCTCAACGTTTGCAGAACTATCCTTAAGTGTTCATCATGTTCTTCCTCCATTTTTGAATAGACCAGAATATCGTCAATAAATACTACTACGAACTTGTCTAAGTACGGACTGAAAATGTTGTTCATTAAGCACATAAATGTGGCTGGTGAGTTAGTGAGTTCGAAAGGTACGACTACAAACTCGTAGTGTCTGTATCTTGTTCGAAAAGATTTTTTTGTTTATGTCCTTGTCCTTTATCCTAACTTGATGATAGTCGGATCGTAAATCCAATTTTGAAAAGATCTTGGCCCCACCAACCTGATCGAACATATCATTTATCCTTGGTAAGGGGTATTTGTTCTTGATGGTCATTTTGTTTAGTTGTCTGTAATCGATACATAGTGTTAGAGTACCGTCTTTCTTTTTCACAAAGAGGACCAGTGCTCCCCATGGCGAGACACTCGGTCTTATATACTCTTTGTCCAACAATTCCTGTAATTGTATTTTTAATTTTGTCAGTTCTGGTAGACTCATTTGGTAGGGTGCTTTTGAGATAGGGGTTGATCCGGGTAGTAAGTCTATGGAGAAATCTATTTCCCTTCTAGGAGGTAATTTTGGTATCTCATTCAAAAACATGTCTCTAAATTCACGTAGGACAACAAAGTCTTCTAACTTGGGCTTATCTTCTTTTTCTAATAGATTTGTCACTTGGATGGCGTAAACTTGACATCCCTTTCTAATACATTTCTTGAGTTGCATCATTGAAACTTGTCTAACTGATATAGGTTTTGGTATGCCTTGGGTTGTTCTAACAATGCCAAAATTATCCTTATAGCTAAGTATCTTTGTATAACGGTCTAGTATTGTTTTGTGTTGTTCCAACCAATCCATCCCGATAATCATATCGTAAGATCCTAGTGGTAGGATGTTCAAAATGGTCCTTATCTTTTGACCATCTAAGTTGAACTCAAAATCAGAAATAAAGTCAACTACTTTTCTTTTAGTACCTGTCTCTAGTTGTACAAGCCATGATTTTGCGTGCTTTAGTTTCTTGAGTTGATTCGACTCTACTACATCATGAGTAATATAACTTAACGTAGCTCCAGGGTCAATTAAAACAAATATTTGAGTGTCATTGATTTTACCTTCGATTTCTACCATCGAGGACTAGTGGTTAGCTTGTCGACCATCTATGGCTGCATTTATCCGATGCAGACTTCTGCCCACGTCTTCCACTGTCGAGGCTTCTGTAAATTGTGAACAAAAATTTTGTTGGCTGCAATTAAACGTGGATAGTTCCTCCTTAGATGAGGCTCTCCACACTCCCAACACTTTAGTGGCTCGCGGGAGTTGTCCCCAAACTTCTTCGTTCCTAAGTTTACCGATTTACCGCTACCTTGCATATTTGGATGATTAGAGTGAAAATCCTTCCTTGGGAAACTTTTTTTTGCATTCTGATAAGGAGCTGGATGGTATCCATTCTTCCGCTGGTTCATTCGATCTTGCTTCTTATCCATCTAGGTCTTGGGAAACTCTACCTGCTATTTACACTGGTCATAACATATTCGTGCTTTCCTGAATACCTCACTCAAGGATTTGGGGTTGTCAAACTCAATTCTGTCCTGGTAGGCCTGTGGTAAACAACTTAATAATCGTTGTATTTTTACCTTATCCTCCTGGATATACAGTACGAACCTTAGTAGTTCCAGAAATTTATTTATAAGGTCCTCCATCATCATTTGTCCGAGTTGTAACTCGTAAAATTCTTTCGTTTTCCTTTCATAATAGCTTTCAGAAAGGTATTTTTTTTTTGAAATAATTCTTAAAGTCGGACCATTCCAACTATTTCTCCTTTAGGCCCTTGGCCAATTTTAGGTCCTGCCACCAAATGTTGGCCTTCCCCTTCAGATTGTAGATGGCCATTCTGACCTTCATGTTGCTGGAATAGTTGTAGATTTGGAAGTATTTTTTTATGTCCAACAACCATGCCTTGGCTTCTTCTCCTGTCCTAGATTCTCCATCCAAAGTAGCTAGTTTAATCTTTTTAAATTCTCCTTCAAGATGGTCTGTTTGTTTTCTTTTTCAGTCTGGTAAAGTTTTGTCTTCAACTGAAGGTGTCCCTTCAAACGAACTGTCTCCTTTTTCTGTGTTCGTACCAAAATTCTTGGAGGCCCTTTTGCTGACCTCCTCCTCACGGTTATCATCTTTTGGGATTTTATTGGTTACTATACTATGCAAGGACTTCATTTATCTCTTGCTGTTCCTGTTATGCCTTCTTCAATTTTTCATTGTCGGCCTTGAAAACCTGTAGTTCAACAATAAGATTCCTCATTGTTTCCAACACCTCTGTGGGTGAGCTTCCATCACTGTTCTGTCTTGGATCTCCAAGAGGTCCTTGCTGCGGATTCCCTTCCATCCTGATTTCTGCACCTTCTTGAGCTGCCATAATCAACAAAAAACAGAAAATCTTTATGTTTGTATCCACAAGATTTATTAGTTTTTTCATAAACCGAAATATATACTAAGCAATTAATGTGGCCCTGTTTAGGCCCAATGTTGTAACTTTGGCTCTCATACCATATGTAATATGCCTCAAAAACCATCTAAAAAAAAAACTGTTTATATAAATATCCTTGAATAGTTTGAGATTTAAGCAAGTAAGCTTTATGTTATAAAGCTTGAGTCTGAAAGTTTGCAAGATTCCTTACTGTCGTCGGCTGTCATTACCATTCAACTTAAATTTTTCTGATCGATGATAAGTATTTACTCTTCATTTCAATGTTTCCTTTCGACACAAACTTACTCAACTCCAATTGCTCAAATTTAGATCTATTTAATACTTCAGTCACATAAATAATCCTATATCTATACAGATTGGTCTTCTTCAAGCACCTAGCGTATCCCAACATTTCGACTTCAAATTAACCTATCCAATTTCTCAAATAGAAAATATGTTTAATACTTTCATATACAATAATTTTATGTACTTGTCATGCCCTGTACACAGTGACTTGTAATATGTTATGTTATTTCTTTTCTACTTCTATCCCAGATGAAGATCCTCCATCGTTTCTATCAGTCCAATCATTACAGTATTAGAGTCGTTCCTATAACAAATAACTCCTACTAAGTTCCTACAATTTTGGTGAAAAAAAGAGGTCAATCAGGTTTCAGCGATTACAAATGCCAAACACAAAAAAACAAAAGAACACGCTGGTTGCCAAAAACGCGAAATGCAGATAGACCATGGGTCCCACACTTCAGGGTTTCGAGGTTCGGGATTTCATGATTTCAAATGCCTAAACACCAACACACATCAACTCCCGAATGGCGAAAGTGAAATGGAATGTGGGACCGACACCTCGGGGTTTTAGGGTTCAGAACTTCGGGATTCCAAATACCAAACACCAACACACAACAACTCCCGAATTGCGAAAATGCGAAAGGAAAGTGGGACCAACACTTCGGAGTTTCGTGGTTTGGAACTTCGGGATTCCAAATACCAAACACCAACACACTACAACTCCCGAATCGTGAAAATGCAAAAGGAAAGTGGGACTAGCACTTTAGGGTTTCGGGGTTCGGAACTTCGGGATTCAAAATACCAAACACCAACACACTACAACTCCCGAATCGCAAAAATGCGAAAGGAAAGTGGGACCAACACTTCGGAGTTTTGGGGTTCGGGACTTCGGGATTCCAAATTCCAAACACCAACACACAACAACTCCCGAATTGCGAAAATGCAAAAGGAAAGTGGGACCAACACTTCAGGATTTTGGGGTTTGGGATTTCGCGACTTCAAAATCCAAACATCAACACACAACAACTCCCAAATTTTGAAAGTGAAAAGAAAGTGGGACCAACACTTCGGGGTTTCAGAGTTCAGGATCTCACGACTTGACACCTCTTGTTTTCATTTTGTTTGTGCAACATTATTAAAACAAGGAAGTCTAAATATGAATAGTTGTAGTTGTACAACCTTGTGCAAAGGAAAATTCCGAAATAAGAATGGTGCATCCGGGATTCCTTTACTTGTTAAAGTAGTTCATCTAATAGATCTACCATTGCAATTTATATAGTATAACTTTCTATTTCTGTATTCTCTTGTTCGAAATACCTTTATACGATTTAGGTTCACGAATTGTAAGGGAAACTGGTATAGTAGTCGATCTTCCTACCTCAGCTACAGATCTGTTTAATGAATAGGAAAAGCAGTAATAGTTTTCAGAACTCAGAAAGTTGTCCTGGCATTATTTATACAGTTAGCTAAATTGAAAATACATCATAACCTCCACTCCTAACATGCAAATCTCAGCATTGATTTGACTCAGAGGACAAATAAGGAAAGAAACTAGCAGTGGATCTAATTTAGAGGAAATTTTCTTCCAGGATTCATCCATACATAACACTTTCAACTATCATACAAAAATAAATTTCCCAATTCTATCGTTCATTTAGAAAGGAGTCATTTGAGATTAGATTTTCCCTATATTCTCTTTCAGTCTTTAGGTTTCATGAATGAAACTTGATTTCTCCTACGCATTATTATCTATCAAAATTAGTAGATGCATTACATCTGTGATTGAATCGTTCACCCGAGAATGGAAATTATTTCAGTTCGGAATTAATAAATACATGACATCGGATGAAACATTCGAACATAAAATGGAAATCGTTACAGTTCTGATTTAACAAATACAATGCATCATATATAAAATAATTCAGACAGAGAATATAAATTATTCTAGTTTGGATTTAATAGATACATGACATCGGAAAAACATTCGAATAGAAAATGGAAATCGTTACAATTATGATTTAACAAATACAATGAATCAGATATAAAATCATCCAGACAGAGAAAAAGTAGAGCACATATCTGAACCAGACCGCGAGAAGACAAAAGGAATAGCCACGTTCCTCCCAATCGTAGAACAGGACAACCAAATCACTTATCCGATTCACCCCCTAGCCTCACCATGAATCCATGAGGGCAGACTTGGAACCTCTTCCTCCGCAAATGTCTTTCCGTTTCGATAGACTCCCCTTGCCTCACACTCAATCCGTAGTGTTCATAATAGCAAGATAACTCAAAATCTTTTCCCCAACATACTTGGCAGTGTCCTGCCTCCTCGCATTGCTCTTTAACCATTTTTGCCCAGGTCTTTTTCCCTCCTTCGGGGATTTTCGCAGCCTTTTAAGTCCCTGATTTTCAGGGACTGTCAATGGCCAAATCTCTGAATTTCCACTTGTAATAATCAGTCCAGAGGTAGTTCCAATATGTTCCCCACTCATGGAGTCATGGTCAGCTGATTTTAGCATGGTTGTTCCATTTGTCCTCCTGCAATTAATATAATTATTCTGTTGTTATACAAGTGTCATAGTCAAATAGTTAGTTGAGTCCAAACAGATCTCTTCCCAATAGTCACAATGATTAATTACAAATATCAAATTCGAAATTCGGAGTTTCCATAAATGGCAAAAATTCCCCAAATTCGAATTTACTAAAAATGGAAATAAATTTCCAGCAATTTAAATTTCAAGAATATTTTTTTATTTTTATTTTTGGGGACGTCACATATATCCCTTTCCTATTCAAGGCTAAGGTTACTCAATATTACCTATTTGTGAGTGGATGTATATGATATCTTTCCATCAACATTAGAACTACTCTCCATCTAATTTCTAGTTTCAACTACGAAAAAACCTTATTTTTTTCTACTTGAAGTGTTATAGGAAATGCTCCATGTAACTTCCAACATTTGTAGTTTTTTTGTCCATCAATATCATAATGTTTACAATAGAGTTTTGAATTTGAGTTTTGTTCTATAGTAATTTCCATTTTCTTCCCTTTATTCTTATGTGACTTCTTTCAACCTTGCTTAGACTCCCCTTGTTATTCCACCTACTTTGGTGAATTGGATTACATATTCTTCTTATCATTCTTTAATGTATTGTGCTTGAATGTAAGCTTCATCAATGGTATTTGGATTGAAGAGAATCACTTTTTTTTCAAATTTGGCTATGCACGCCTCCCAAATATTTAATGAGCATAGCTAGATTCTTTAGTGAAATATTGAATTGAATTGTTCTCTTGCAAAATTATGTTGTGTAATCTTTCACAATATATCCTTGGATTTGCCTAACATAAATCCATCTTATCTTTTTTCCCTCCTTATATCCAATGGGATGGAACTATGACTTGAGTAGGTCCCTATAGTTTAGATTTGAGCTTTCTAGTAGTCATGTATCACTTTCCCACCATGTCAAAGCATGACCTTTCAACTTTAAATACTAATAATTATTTGTGGTCCACTTACTTCATGTACACAAAAATAAACTTCCCACATTTAAGACAATGATTTAATTTGAGGGCATTCATCTCACATGCATATGGCTTGATTGTTATCTTCACCTCTACTTTTAAAGGTGCCAACATTTTGTTGCAATCTCCTTTCTTTATGCTCCACTCATCGTTTTGTTGCAATCTCCTTTATTTGTGCTCCATTTACTTGTGCACACTAAAATAAACTTATGACTATTGGAGCAATGATTTAATTTGAGGGCATCAATCTCACATGAATGTGGGTGGATTTGTATCTGCACCTCTATTTTGAAAGATGCCAATGTTTTATTGCAAATTTCCTTTCTCGATATTTGGTTCTTTCATCTTGGGCTTCTCTTCATGTTCAACTTTTTCATCTTCATAACTTGACTCATGAGGTAGATTCCACCCCTCTTTCTTCAATGTCCTTGCTACAAGCATGGTAGTGATGTTCTTGTTCATCTTCAACATTGCTTATGGTCACATGAGATACCTTCAAAAACATTTGTATCATTCAAGTCTCCAAATTCCAAAGTATAGCTTCTATGTCACTGTACTCTTGATTCTTTCCCATGGCTTGATCTTGACATTATTTCTTCTTTCTTTGTACTCTTTTGAAATAATTCTCCACCTTCTTACAATTTTTTCAATCTTGTAAGCATTAAACTTACAAGGATTCTTTACAACCATCTAAAAAAACTGCTCTTATACCAATATGACTTGTAAATTGTAGCAAGTATCTTGCTAAACAGTTTGTGACAACAAACCTTAGATTTTTCCTCATATTGGTAATTGTATTGTTTGCTATCAAATCCCAAACAAGAATAACATGAATTTAAATGAACAAACACATGCAACCAAAAAACAATTTAGACATAGATTTACCCTTTACAACGAACCCATTTCAGAAAACATTTGCAATGGAATTGCTTTAGGTGTGCTTTATTGCTTCTTTTAATATATATATTTTACATATTACAAGGCTCAAATGAGTAGATCTGGTCATAGAACTTTTGCTACTACAACAATTTTTTTTTCCTTTGTCTTTGCTTGCAATCTTCAATGCATAATAATAATGAGTGATTGGACTGCAATGCATAATGATAATGAGTGATTGAACTGCAAGCTTCATTCAGCCTCATGTGTCTCCAACTTTACTTATATATCTCCCTTAAAAAAACACTCGTTTATTCTATCTATTCCCCTCAAATTATGAACAGATTCAGTGTTGTGGAAGGTGAAGCCACTTGCAATAAAGTGATACATAATCATCCTTTAATATGCTTCTAAAGTGATACATAATCATCCTTTAATATGCTTCTAAATAATGCACTAGATCTCGTGCAAGTTGGCGCATGTGAGGAAAGCAAGTTGGCCCATGTGAGGAAACCATTTTTGACATGTATTATCGTGAAGTCCCCCTAAAGGGTACGCACAATGATGGAGCTCCTATAAAATCCATGCGTGGTCCCAATGCCCAGAGGGCGTGTGTCGTCCCAACGCCCCTTGAGGATTTGTCCCCTTCAATAAGAAATCTAATGAATTCCTTGGCCATTCCATTTTAATGATAATATCTCATGCTTTACATAAGTTGTCAATCTAACACTGATAATATCAATGGTTTAAGTTTGAGGCTATTTAAATTAGCTGATCGACAAGAACGCTTCATGTAACTGTTTTCAACACTGATGCAGGTTCAATTTATGTATATTTTATTTAAAGTGAAATTCATATTGATATATTTTTCAAACTTTTATTCAAATGTTTAAGCCATCCAAAATGCATAATAACACGGACATAATCACACTTATTTTATATAAAGTTAACAACCCATTAATTCTAAAGGACAAAGGATTTGACTATGGCAGTTTCAAAGTCCGGCCAATAATTTTAAGGGATTTAATGATGGCAGTTTCATAGTCTTTCCCTGTACAGACATACTAATTGTTTTTATTTACAACAAGCCATAGCAACCTTGAGAAAAGCATCTTCCTCATTCCCAGGATGGAAATTATTAGGCGGCATAGGCGTCAAGCATGTTCTCCCACTCACCTGTAATTGTATTTGCTGCTTTAGAGGCTATGTATTCTGGATAATGGAAAGCTCTGTAATGCCGTGGATGCTCATTGTCCACCAGCTCTGGTGGTGCGTCTATGGCCGTCTCATCTAGAAACAATGTGAAGAAAGCCAGGGAAAGACGAGACTGTCGTCCTTTAACAATCACGCGGTGTTTTCCACTGTGAAACCTCTTGTTACTCCATGCCTGTATGCGTTTACACACAAACTCATCAGTTTAAAATTCTTGGTAAAATTTTAATGGTGGTGATTCTGTTTGCACTATTTTTTTTGAAATTTTAAAAACCCACACACAGTGATAAAATCTCTTCAATACAACACTCGGATCTCTTCAACCCCGAACTGCAAGAACAATATTATTATCTGTAAGGCACAGAATTTGACTATTTAACTTGGGAGATCTCTTCAACCCTGAACTGAAAGAACAATACTGTTATCTGTAAGGCCCACAATTTGACTAACTAATTTGGGATCGTGAGATGTAGAGGGTTTTGAATGCTGCACTAGAAGAGAACAATAACGAATAGCAAGAGTGAAGAGATGAAGCTAACCTGTAAGGTATCTCCGAGGAAGACGATGAACGAATTGGGCGTGGGCTTCACGTTCACCCAGTTTCCAGCCTTACTTAAAACTTGAAGACCGCCCACCTCATCGTCATGCAGTATCGCAATGCTACCTCCATCTGTATGAGCCGGAAGACTAATCAATCCGGAGGCTTCATCACATGATACTTGGTATTCATTCATGCGGAACCACAATTTACAGTGCTCGAAGTGCGAAGCGTAGTAATTGCTCACTCCCAAACTGGCCAGAATAATCTTGTGGATTCTGTCACACAGCTCCTTCTTCTTCTCCAAATACTCTCGCATGACTTGGCTGCCATTATATATATATTTATGGATCAGTGATATCCAGCTAGTTTTAGAGCAATAACCCTAAAACCTTATTAGAAAAACAAAACTAAATCGTAAGTGAAAACCCTAAACCTCACCCTGCTACGCAGCATGGATAATGTTCGCAGCCTTAAAAGCTAATCCCTAAAGCCAAGGTAAAGGTCCTACCAGAAGTTTTCGTTTCCGTGAGGCCACATGAGATCGCTGAACTCGTGAATGGCTTCAAAATTGGGCCCTATGCCAAGGCTCTCGTAAAAAGGAGCCGCAGATCCTCCTTGGATGTAACCGCCGTAGGGAACCGTGGATACGTTTTTCTCCTTGGTCTCTGTAGGGAGCTTAAACACGTTCCTACAGAGGGTTTCAACTCTCCCGATAAGTGCGTCTGGGATTCCATGATTGGTAAGCCGAAAACACCCCCAATCTTCACAACATCTTCTGAATTCCGAGAGAAGGAGGTTTTCCTCATAGTCTGGATCGAATCCCTCGCCCGCCTGTCTTTCCGATTGAATGTGAGAGAGATCGAAGACAGGAATATCTATATCGATATCACGCAAATCAGTAAGGGGTGCAGCAGCAGAGCGTGAGTCGGGCGAATTTGGGATTGCTGGAGCCATGAGTGTGGTTGTTGGCAGGAGGTCTCTGAGCATTCCTTGCAATTGTTTCAGAGGGTCACAGGTATTCATAATGTAAGGTATAGTTATATAGCTCTATTCGTGGCGCTGGGTGGGAGTAAGTCATCGTTGACTTAAATCTAAAATCGAGTTAGGGTTTTTTCACGAGAATTTGGTGATTCCGTTATCTCTGTAATAGCTCTTCTTGTTTTTTGTTATTATACTTGCCGACAGATACATTGTAATGGCTTAGGTGTAAAGTTTCTTTGACTTTTTATATTAAGTTTTAAAATTTAGTAGTAGATTTTAATAAATAATAATTTTAATGATATTATAAATTATTAAAAATTTAAAATGATTATTTTTATGTAGTTTTCCGTAAAATGCATTTCATTACTATTAAACTTTAAAATCCTCAGTATTCGAATAAAAACATGTGATTCTTATGTATCTCTCCTTCAAGTTCGATCAGGTTAGGTTTACCTTTAAACCGAATTTCATTATGAAATTCGATTAGGTTCACCTTGAGATTCGCGTGGGTTCAGTTCGATAAGATTTTATTCGATTCACCCATAAGCACGCCGGATTTTAATTTTCCTTCAAATTTGCAGAGTTCTGAATTTCGAGGACGAAGTTGGGCAAATCCTGACTCAGAATCAAGCCAGAGAATCTTTGAAATTTTGTCTCCAGCTATAAAATTTATGAATGGTAGGATTTTGGGTAATATCTTAACAAATAAGTTTTGAATAAATATTATTGAGTATTATAAAATTTATGAATTGCAGGTTTTTGGGTAGTATCTGAAAAAATAAGTTTTGAATACATATTATCGAGTATGGATCTTTATTTGAGATTTATTATAAAATTTATAGAATTTTAATAAATATATATATATATATATATATATATTTTAAAATTTAATTAAATTTGAATTTATGAATTATGTTTAATTTTAAATCTTAAATAAATTTAATTTATTATTTTTAATAAAATAAATATTTTTTAATTATCACAGATGTACAAATGTTAAACCATCATTTAACTTTTATAATATATTTTTATTATTAATTCATATTATCATTATTCATAGAATTTGAAATCTGGGATTAAAAACTATCTACTCTTGAGGGAGTGGTTGAGATTGTATATGTCAGCAAGTTTATTTTCCAAGGAAGCATTTATGGACATGATATTGGGGATCTCTTCATACACAATGGATTAAATCGATATGGATTCTATTGCTAACCATTCACATGATAAGAACATATAGGGTGAATATGTAAATAAGTTCAATTTAGAGTGTTTTTCTATCTATCATTAAAAAAATTGCAACATGTGTAGACTTTTAAAATTTTGCTATCCGATCATTTGAAAAAATCATAAATAAAATGAAAATCATAATTCTCAGCAACAATAATAATAGTCTCTATACATTTTAGGTTGAGACAAAACTCCTATGTCAAGTAGCCATCCCAAATTCAAATTTTACTAAATTATTCTCGCCCCAAAAAACCAACCCATTGACTACATAAATCTACAAATCTCCAAAATCTATATGAAAGAATTAAAAAACTATTCTACAAAATACAGAATTCTAATTAAAAAAAATCAAATCCCCCATAAACTTACCATAATAGGATGATCCTTTGACATTTATGAGCCATGCTTCCTATGCTCATGTCTACATACTATTCATCAAAAACCTTAAAACTTTTGGAAATTAATGAAATACAACATACGTGCACTACCCATGGTGACACTCATTGAACTTACACCAAACTTAAAATGATACATAAAACTTCAATAAACCCTTGGTAACACTCGATTGAACCTACATAAAACTTAAAAGAATAGACATGCAAAATAAATAGTTTTTAATTTAAATTTTAAATTCCAAACCTGTTACTACCTATGATTTTGAGTACGTATGACAATAATGTTTGGCATAAACGAGTACGTAGGACAATAATGTTATCAATAGCAATCAATGATTGGCTTGGATATTTTCACATTCAACGTTAATGTACAATATATGTTTAGTCACACAAGTACGCAGCAATTACATATATGTTTAGTTACACAAGTACAAGACAATTACATTTAAGTCTAATGATAGCCTGGAAGTATAAGCATTCAATATTTTTTTACAATATATTCTTAATCACAAATGCACAACAATTGCATTCAAGTCCGGGTATCTCAGATGCTGAACTGATCTCTCTCAAGGCTACTGTCCCCTTTAATTTTGTTCATCTAAGTGCAGGCTTCAAATACCTTGGTTTCCAGTTCTATATGGGAGCCTCCCCTCCGGAAGTTTGGAAAAATCTGGTAGCTCACTTTGAAAAAAGGATAAACTTCTGGTGTACAAAATGGATTTCTTTGGGCGGCCGTTTCATCCTTATCAAGTCGGTCTTGGAATCTCTGCCAGTTTACTGGATGTCCCTGATTAAATTTCCTACCAAAATCGTTACTCTTCTGCGGAAATTTATCTTTAATTTTCTTTGGAACAGTCATCCTGGACATTTCCGCTTCCACCTGTGCAACTGGACAGACCTGTCAAAGCCTCGAAGGAATGGTGGATGGGGGCTCATGAACTTGACCCTGTTCAATACAGCCCTCCTGGCAAACTCTTTTTGGAGAGCTGTCTCCATTGACAGTATTTGGCACCGTATTATAGTTGATAAATACATGTGCTCAAGGCCGCTTGATTGCTGGATCCACAAACCCACTTTTCAGATGAGATCTGCATCTTCATTCTGGAAAGGGTTGGTTTCCTCTATTCCCGTCATTCTCCATTGGCTTGTGTGGAATCCTGGAGATGGTTCTGCGATCCGGATAGGTTTTGACAAGGTCTTGGGGCTGGGCGATCGATCTCTCCTCTCCTCTGACTTAAGGGCTCATCTCCGGCAAAAAAATCTTACACATCTAGCACATATCAAAAAACAGCCTGGCAGTCACTTCCTCCCTGACAGTTGGCTAGATTGTAGCGATTTACATTTAAGCTTCCCGTCTTCTATTGAGTGGAGCCATTACATATCAGCCATCAAAGAAGCTGGCATCACCCTTTCAGCATGTTCTGATACACTTCGATGGGCCGGTGGTGACGCCACGGGAAATGTGACCGTAAAGAACCTATATGTTGCTCTTCTCAATCAGAAATTCTCGGAAGTGGATCGATCCTGGTTCACTTTGATCTAGCGCTGGGAGATTCCTCTCAAGATCAAGCTCTTTATTTGGCTCGCTGGCAAGGAAAAGTCGCTCACCTGGGAGATGCTTCGTCGAAAGGGATGGGAGGGGCCAGGCATTTGCCCGCTCTGCAGAAGAGCGACTGAAGACATCCATCATCTTTTGGTCTTTTGTCCCCTCACCCAGGTGGTTTGGACACTTGTCCTCTGTCATCTTCGGCTAACTGTTCGATGGGAAGGCTCCTCACTTTCTGCTAGCTATTCCAGGTGGCTGTCCTACCCCTCGGCACCTAAGTCTCTACCAGCGCTTATCTCTTGGCAGATTTGGATGGCCAGAAATCGGGCCATCTTTGATGATCGTCCTCCTTCCCAGCATGAGATTTTTCATAAAATCTTGATCTCCTTCAACTGGAAACATCCCTTACAAAAAGCTCCGAAGCTTGACACCTGTGATTTGCATCTTCTGAATGGTTACACAGTCTCCTGGTTCGATGGGGCTGCTCTGTCTGGTGGAGACTGTTGTGGGGCGGGGGGGGTCTTCAAATCTCATCCATCTCGTCTCACATTCTGGCACTTAAACTGCGGTACCGGTTCAAACAACAAAGCGGAGTTAATGGGCCTCTGGGCTACCCTTTACCTTGCTTCTGCCTGGTCAATCAACCTGCTGCACGTTCTGGGTGACTCTCGCCTCATCATCGACTGGATCTCAAAAAAGTCAGACCTACAATCTGTCCACATTGAGAGCTGGAAGAAAAAAGTGCTGGAACTGTCAAAGAACTTCTCTGATGTTATCTTTCTCCACATTCCTCGATCACTCAACGCTGAAGCTGATGCCCTCTCTAAATTGGCTTTAAAGGGTGTTGTCGGTCGCCTCACGGTCTTCCACAGGGACAGAGGAATCGACAGCCCATCCACCTCTATCAATGTTTTCGAATGATGAGTGTGGTTTCTCTTTTCTTGGCTGGTTCCAGGTGGATGAAAAGAATACCGTTCGATTGATGAGGGCGGTTTCTCCTTTCTCGGCTGGTGCCAGGTGGTTGTTTAGAAGACTGTTATAATCTCACTTTTGACTGGTTAATTCTTGACTGGTGGCGGTATTCTTCCTCTCTCGGCTGGTGCCATGTGGTTGATATGATGACTGTTTGTTTGTAATCTCTTTGCTGTTTGATCCCGGAAGGCGATATGCTCGGATTTCGGGTTTGAGGACAGACACAGGATGTAAAAAAATTTATACCTTTTATAAATTAGAGCAAATTTCTCTTGGAAAAAAGTCCATTTTAATTGTATTTATGCTTAATGTATTTTCACAATCTAAATCCAATCACAAATGCATAACAATTGCATTCAAGTTGATGACAATGTTATTTATGCTTAATGTATTTTCACAATCTAAATCCAATATAAAGTAGGCTAACTGAATAGGAACAGATATTGTTGAAATTTAACATCTTAATTTTAATAAAAAATATTCTCATTCCATTATTTTTTTTTAAATTCACTTCATGTAAACAGAATATATAAATTTCAAATTCACTTCATACAAATAAAAAAGATATATAAATAAAAAAATTGTGTTTATTTTTTAGATTATTTTTTTTTTGATAAAAATGTATTTTATTTTAAAACATGGTGACAAATAAATGTTTTTTTAAAAGTATATGTGAAATTTTTATATTTATTTGTAATTTAAATTTATAATAATAAAACTTAAAAATTTATGTGAAATTTTTACATTTATTTGTATTTTAAATTTAGGTTAAAGATTTTATTAAATGAATTTTTTTTATTAAAAATAGATTTTGAACAACAGAAAATAGAGAATCTTGTAAATTTATATCAACTAAAAAAACATTTTTTAAAACAACTAGACAAAGCCATTTAAATTTATAATAATAACACTTAATTTACAATATAATTTATAATTTTGAAAATTATTTATTTTTATTAATAATTTAAATATTTTAATTTTTTTATTAAATAATTTTCAAAATAATTTTTTTAATATATTAATAATTAAATCAAAATTAATAAATAATATATTATTAAAAGTTTTGAGTATTTTAGAATTACTTTCTTACTTTAAATTACATACAATACAATTATTGTTCTAATAATTTTTATTTTTTTATCTTTCTATAATTTTTAATTTTGAAATATAAATATCATTTTCAAAGGCTATATAAATTTTTACATAGTAATTAATAATTATTATTTTCATTACAATTACAATTTCAGAATTAAATTATGATATTAACAATTTCTCAATTTGAAAATTAAATTAAATTATGATATTAACAATTTCTCAATTTGAAAATTAAATTAAATTATGATATTATCTTTAAAGAATAAATTTAAAAATTCATTTTTATTAATAATCAAATGTATAATACTTTATTTTTTAATATTTATTTTATTTACATAATTAAAAAAGATATTTCTTCTATTTACTTATTGAAAATTTTGAAAATTTACAATCACGTTTTAATTTTATTATTATTAATCATCAGCATACCTTCATTATCATATTAATAATCTCTAAATTTATTTCTATTTCTTCTATTAATAAGACTAAGGTCATGATTATTAAATCCAATAAGATCCCTTATGATACCTTTGTATATGACAACAACAACTTGGAGGAAGTGACTTGATACAAATATCTTGGAATTGATATTTACCACAAGCTCAATTGGAATTATAGCATTGAGAAAAGGATTATTGGGGGATGGAAAGCTTATTATGGGCTTGAAAACAATTGTAAATCAACTGATCTTTGGAGTTGGGATAAGAAGAATCTCCTCTTTAAGACTCTTGTTACACCTGTTATTCTTTATGGATGTGAAGTATGGGGTTGTAGTATCTCTCGTGAATCCTGGAGAAAGATAGAGCAAATACAAAAGAGGGAGAGGCCCTATCCCATCCTCCTCGTAGAAACAAGCCTCTCCCCCATTGAGAGCATGGCTATGACTAGATACCTAATGTATAAGAACAAGTTAAACAACATGGAAGACAAGAGGCTACCTACAATTGCTTCAAAATCAAGTCATAACCACCATCGACTCAAGCGAGGATGGCATAAATACACCCGGTCTTGGGTAAACTATTGGGGAATCATGGAAGAAACCATTTTGCAGAATAAAGATACTATTAAAAAAAATGTCAAATCAAAATTTAAGGAAAAAATGAGGTGTGATAAAGAGTTAGAGGAAAAAAGAAAATTAAGGTATTATAAAGATGTAATCAACCCTAATCCAAAAGATCAAAATTATCTATCTGTTTTGCCAAGTGTAAAGAAAAAAATAAGCATTGCTAAGATAAGAACAAATTCTCATGAGCTCCATAGTGAAACTGGGTGTTGGTCAATTCCTAAAACGCCATGG
>ML834314.1:0-15014 GCA_009831015.1 Picea engelmannii
TATCCATATAGAATAGTCTTTCCTGCAAATATATTAAAACTCATACCATTATCCATTAAACAAACTTGGGTCCATTACCCAAACCTAGTTTCTCCAAATTTTCATGGCCATAACTCTCTAACCGTGAGGCATTATGTGTCGTTCCACATACCACCAGAAATGGAATGACATGTACTATCCATATAGAATAGTTTTACCTTCAAATATATTAAAACTCATACCATTATACATGAAACAACCTTGGTTCCATTACCCAAACCTTTGTGCTACCAGAATTCACTACCAAACTTTCTCCAAGGGTTGACATCAATCACTAAGGGTTGACATCAATTTACTATATCACTCTCCAATGGTTGACATCAATGAAAAAAACAATCCATACCAACTGTCCATCAACCTAAGCCAGTTGTCTAACAATATCCCCCTTTGGCATTGATCGAAACACTTAGTCATGATAACATTAGTCCTTATACTCCTCATCAATGTTTCTATCTCTCCCCCTTTGACATCAATGGAAAAAGTTATCTCCCTTTGGGGCTTCTCCCCCTGACTGAAATCTCCTTGGGATGCTCCCCCTATCTACATGCCTCTGTGCTCTCTCTCCAAGAATTTCTATCATGCATCTGATAAATCTCTCCCTCGTTGTCATCAATGGAAAATGCATCTTTCCAATTGGGGTTGCTCTCCCTAGCTGAACTATCCTTAGGGATACTCCCCCTAACTGAACTCTTCCTAAACCTAATCCCCCAACCTAAATTTTCCTCTTTATGGTGCTTCCTCGTGTAAATCTAAGACATATAAGATAATCATTCAAAAGAAATAATTTTGGAGTAGAAATTACTTAGAGTCTATGGCGAAAATACGCAAAGGCTTCCCTTGGAAGCGATTTTGTAAAGATGTATGCCAGTTGTTCTTTTGTGCCCACATATTCAACTCTCATGTTCTTCTCTTCAACCTATTCTTGTAGAAAGTGATACTTTATTGGAATGTGATTCTTCTTGGAGTGCATCACTGGGTTCTTTGAGATACTGATGGACCTTATATTATCACAATAGATTGGGATGGGCTCATCATACTCAATATGTATATCTAAGTAGAACGCTTATCCGTTGGTTCTTTGTTGGTCATCAATGCAACATTCCCAATCTGAATCTGTGTAGGCAATAAGAGATAGATCCTTTCCTTTTAGATACCATAATCCAAACTCTTATGTTTGTTTGAGATATATGAAATTCCTCTTTACTGCTAAGACATGTGATTACTTTGGTGCTTCTTGAAATAGTGTCACCTGTCCAACTGTCTACATTACATTTGTTCTAGATGTTGTCACATATAGTAAGCTACCAATCCTTGACCTGTATTGCCTCTAGTATGTAGACTTTGAATCATCATATTTTCTCAACTTGCAACTAGTTTTCATAGGAGTGGTAACTGATTTGCAATCTTCCATTCTGAACCTCTTTAGCATTTCTCTGATATACTTAGTTTGAGAAATAAAAATTCCTTTTTTTCTTTGACATATCTGAAGAACCAGAAAGAAGGATAGTTCTCCAAGTAATTACATCTCAAATTCATTATGCATATCCTTTGCAAGTTTCTTTGTTAACCTATCATTAGTACTTCCAAAAACAATATCATCAAGATAAATTTCAATTAATAAAATACTACCTTGAGTTACCTTGATGTATAGTTTGTTGTCTGCACTTCTATTCGTAGGGAGTTTTTTCATTGTTGTTTTTTAGCATTACTCTGTTTTGAATGTGAACTATTGTATGCACTGCATGTGTCCAAAAAATATATGTCAATTTGGAATCCATTAACATTGTTCAAGACATTTCATGTGTAATTATCATCCATTATGATAATTTTCCTTTGTCTTTGAACCAATCTTTGAACCAATCTATGAATCCATGCTCTCTTCCATACTGTCCAAGACTTTACTTGCGCAATTGTCCATAATTTTGACCCATTTATCACTATACTATCATGAAGTCGTGATTAATCCATCAAATTGTACTTTTTCTAACTGACTGCTCTGTATCTGTCTTCTCAAACTCTGCAAGTTTCTCGAAGGATGGTTCTTTGGTCTATCACAACTATCGGATAGACTCCCCCTATATAATATTCATATTTCCTAGGAGTCTCTAATTCAGATGGCTCAGAACAATTCCTTCTCTGATGTGTATTCATCATAATCTTCATTGGTATATTCATCATCATCTTCATTGGTAGATTCACCATCTCTCTGAGCTCTGACTTGTTTCCTTTTATCTGTGGATTCATCTTTCACTACTATGCCTGAAAGTACAATCTCTTGAACCTATTCCTTATTTACCTATCCTTCTTTTCTTTTAGTTATTTTACAAGACTTTTTGTATCTGACATCTTTCTTTTTCTCTGTAGAATTTTCTTCATCTCGTTTTATTGTCAATCTTGTGATCTCTGGGACCTAGTCTTTGTTCACCTGTTCTTCATGTTTTATTATCCATACTTTGTTATATCTGATACCCATGTTCTCTTTCATGGAATTATCGATCATGCTTATAAAATCACTAGATATGTTTCCATAGTTATGAAATTTCTAACATTCAATTTTACATGGGGCCACATATTCACTTCTTGCTTGAACATTTCTTTTATAATCCCTACAATCTGAAACCTTATATCCAAAATTATTACAATAAAAACAATGATGATAAAACAAATTTGGATACCTGGGAGTGAATGATCTTCTTTGTGGTGTAGTCCTTCTGAATTTCTTCCTTGACTGATCATGATCATGATTGAAGCTTCTTTGTGGCTTGAACATGAATGTTCTTCTTGAAGATGTATCTTCAATAGTTTTCTTAGATTCTGGTTGACCATGATTCCTTCCTTTGAGTACTTCTGCATAACTCTTTCTATTTTCTTCATTCTTCTTTTCTATAAACTTTGAGTGGTTCTCTTCATTCTCTATAATTGATGTGGATGTTTATGTCTCTTCAACATTCTTGTTGATCTTGACAATTTTACTTCTCAATGTGACAAGTTATTCTTCAAGATTATCAACCTCTTCTTCTTTATTCATTATCTGAGGTTTCATGACTTCTTCTGGTCTTTTCTCTTCTTCAAGATGGATTTTTAATGTGATTATTTCTTCTTCAAGTCCTTTCTCTTCTTGACAAAACTCTGTCTCAATATGGTTTAGATTGTTAGTTATTTCCTTAAGATGATATGTCAATATCTGCTCTCTCACTTATGCTTCTTCCTTCTGTTCTTCTATGTTGGCTTCCAAATACTTCTTTTGATATTCAATATTTTCTTCAATATTTCTGTCTTCTTCTAGTTGAGTTCTTAATTTCTCGATGACCTATTGGTCTTCTTCAAAAATGTGAACACTTTCCTTTTGTTTCATCAATGATTTTTTCAGTGACTTGTTTTCTTCTCTTAGTTCATATAAAGTACTAATTAATTCTTCTTCATAATTGTGTTCCTTTTCAATTATTTTTTCTGTCTCATTTCCTTCATGGAATTCTATTTCAATATCTCCATGTTTTTCACAATTAAAGAAAAACAACTTACCTCTGGTGATTATGTACTCTTCAGGTTCTGAATCTGTTTGACATGGTGAACATAATTCTTCTTGATCTGTATCTGCATATTCTTTGGAATTTTCTAAATCTGCGATGGGTGAAGCATATATTTCATGTAACTTATCCCAAATTTCTTTGGCTGATGAACATTTACCAACCTTTTCTCTTACCGGATTAGGCAATCCTTCCCAGATGAAGCCCATTGCTATGTTTTTATTCTTCTTCAATTCCCTCTTGGCTGTAGTCTTTTGCCTTTTTGAACTATCATACCCTATAACAACCAATATCTAAATATAATGTCCATATGCCTGTAAAAATATTGACATCCTTCTGCTCCACATATCATACTTAAAAACATTCTGACCATTAAACATTAGTACTCCATTCTCATAATAATCCATGATCTCCTTCCAGTGGTTGAACTATTTCCTGAAGGAATAGAATTTGATACCAATTGTTGGATTACTGAGAGGGGGGGTGAATCAATAATATAGAAATTTAATCATTTTTAACCATAAAATGCAAGTTTTATATCAAGGTAGCTTTATCATCCAATAGTTGCAGAGTAAATAAACAATGAGTAAATGAGGAATCATACACATACACAGTACACCAGTGTTTTTACGTGGAAACCCAAAGAAGGAGAAAATCACATAGTTCTTTTTCTTATATGTCTTTAAGAATTACATTCATTGGAAGCACCAACTTCCTTTGTTTTCTAGTTGCAACTAGAAGGAGGTTCCAACCCCCTAGTTTCTCAGGCTACAACATAAGGGAAAATCCAACTCCCCAATTTTATGGCTAATGTTGTAACATAGGTTTTCATCCCTTGCCTCTCCTCTCTTTTCCCTATGCCTTCATCAATTTTTCCTTTTTCTGGTTGTTTAAGTCAGTTTCCCACTACTGAGTGTCTTGGCCCTTATTTGTATTTTAAGTCTTCACGCATTTATGTTTATGTTTTTCTGAAAGGATAAAATACATGTCATATTTGTTTCAAATTTCTTTTCATCACGTGCAACATTTATTGATCTCACCATAGGTCTACCAAGCCTTTTTATATGCACATGAAATGCTCGTGGACAAATGCAACCATTCATAATGGTCATTTTCGGGCCAGGATTGTCGAAATGAACAAGGAAATTTTCAACGGTAAAGATCCACCAAGAAAATCATATCAATGAATTTCATCCATTCAGGGGTGTAGGATCGCATGGATTTTAACACCAAGATGCATTAGAAGTCCTGAAGAGATTAATTTCTGAAGTCCCGAAGTAAATCTGGACCATTCATCGATCAGGACACGCGGCGACAAATCATTTACTTCGACGATTTTCCTTCGGGATTTTTTCGAGCATAACATTCATAAACTCCTGAAGCCTGGATTTTCGAAGAAAATATGGACCATTCATTCATCATGACACTTGGTGATAGTTAATTCACTCCGGAGATTTTCCTTTGGAATATTTTTCATGTTTCACATTCAAAACATCTGAAGCTCGAAAGTATGAAGTGAATCTGGACCATTGATCCCAAGTCAACAAGAAATGTCGATCCTTGTAGTAGTTAAATATCACCCTAATCACATATCATCATCAGATCGACAACCATGCTTCATTGCGGGGACGTAAACTGCTCAAGCGTTAATTTTCCTAAGCAGTCTCGCAATTGGAACCATGGTTTTGCTGGAAGAGTACGTGGTAGTTTGTGGGGGATTGTGGGCCCAAAGGTGGTGTGGATCCAAACCTCCATCAATGAATTCTAAAATCATGTTCTTATATGACACCGCATCACATCCATGTCACCTCCACTCATCTGACTCACTACTTTTTCCCCTCTTGCTGCGCGCCATCTATCTTCCACACACATCTATCGCCTCCACCTCCCCTCCACTTCTTCTACATCCACGTCGTTCGGCTTCACATGTCATATTTTCCTATTGGATGCCCATATCCACATATTCCTATCCACGATGAGCTCATCATGAAGAAAGCAATAAGAAGGGCTAGTTACAGGTGATATAGAGTACGACAGAGAGTTAAGTCCCAGTCACGTGCCAACGCAGATTAGTTCCAAAACACTTCAGTAGGATCTGCTCATGCAACCATGTTATCTATATTAGCCTCCAACAACTCACAGACATGTCATTGTTCAACACAGAGATCTTCTCTGTCACTCTGAGGACTATTTTTGGCCACTCAGTTCCTCCAGCACATGCATTAGTTCTGTCAGAGACAGTAGTAGTTTTATTTCATTAAGTCCAACATTTTTCTAGATTATATGCAAGAGTGGTCTTTTGTGTGTGATAAGAAACACTCTTGTGATTAATTCTAATGTCTAAGTAGATTTAATTATTTTATTTACGAACAGTTCCCTAAATTTAGGTCTCATTCCCCTAATGATGAGAGCCTCTGCAACTCTTTTAAATAGTTAATTTTTGGATATTGTAAAGGTCCAATTTTTTGAGGAAAGAATAGAAATACAACAGATTGGTTGGACTTGTTTTATGCATGGATTAAAGTTCGCTAACTAGTGACCATACTCTTGATGACAGTGTTTCGTTCAACTCTTCATGTGTTTTCATTCTTATCTTGAATACAGTTTTTTTATTTGTGCAACGTACATTTCATTTCCTTTTAGCTATTGCATGACTTATTTTTACTGATATGCAAACTGTCAAACAACTAATGCTTTGGTGAAGATTTTTTTTTTGCAACCTATAGGAGTTATTGTGTTTTGATAGATGTTTGATGTCTTGAAATGAGATTTTAAGTATTGAACTTATTGGAGCAGATTACTCATTGAGTAGTTTCTTGTTTCCCTCTATTTTATATTATTTCATTGGTTTGTCATTAGTGTTCCATCAGCCAAGGAGGGCCCTCATCCATATCGTTCTACCAAACCAACCTTTCCTTTGTCTTGATAGAATAACCCTCTGACCAACCAACAAAAATTTAAAAGAAACAATCATTCTAAACTGATAGGTTGCCTAGCTTTTCCCTTTAGCAATCAGGTGCAGACCGTAGGACCAACATCTTCTGGCACCGTTGCTAGGGAACGGAGTAACGAAATATCTTTCCCTAGGAGAAAGACAACGATAAGATATTATATTTGATAGTGAGAAAATACCAGACACATTCATACTGGATATCATTTACCTGACGACTCCATAGTTAAAGAATCCAATGGTGACTCCACAGTTTTAATAAGTCATAGTTTCAGATGGAAGCCATCTTGGCTTGGAGGTTTTCTCCTTTAAATTTCTCTATTGTTCCTATTTTTCCAAATGTTGTACCTACTATAGATGAGTGGGGTGAGTCTTTTCCCAGATTTAGAGAACATAAAGATGACAACCCTGCTAAGAATTTGCTTGAGTTTCATGAACTCATGCATCAGTGGGGAATACATCATGAGTATGTAATAATGACGATGTTCATGTAGTCATTAGAGGGATATGCTCATGAGTGGTATTGATCCTTGCCCCTTGCTAGAATCTCCTCCCTAGAACAGTTCCATGCTGCATTCAGTAAGCATTGTAAAATATTTTTTCTAGCTGATTTACTTTTTGAGAACTGTTGTGAAGAATTTGAATCTCATATTCGACAGTCACTTATTATTTCTTCTAGTAGTGAAATTAAAGGGGACCTTTCCATTGATGAAGTAGAGGAAGATTCAATTACATATTAGTCTTCTTCTAGTCCTTTTATTCAAAAGGTTGATGTTGGGAATTACATTAATGATGAAATTGATGATAACAAGGCTTTGGATATATATTTCATTATTCTAGGTGACTCAGATAGTCGTTTTTATGATACATATGTTTTTCTATGTTCTCATAAAGATTTGATTAACTGTGAGGAAAGTGATGTTGAAGGTCACGAGCATATTTTTCCCCTTCCTTCTAAAATTGTTGAGCAACAAAAAATCTATAAGTCTGAAGATGACATTCTAGAGCTAGAACAAGGACAAGCTAACAATGAAGGAGACATACCCATTCATTTCAAACAACAAGATGAGAAATATCAAGGCTGTTCTTTTTCCCTTTATGGTTGTGAATCACATGACTTTCATGAGTTGTTTCAACGAGGACAGGAGTAGCTCAATCTTTTTTATAATGCATATCTCACACAACAACAAATTTTTCCTCTCAACCATTTGGAGGATTTTCATGAGTTTCAAGATCCGATATTGAGATGGATGGATTATTATTTTTACAAATTCCCAAAGGTTGAAAGTTTTACCATCATCATAATTTGCAAATGTAAGTACCATATGCTTGCCAACTTTTTGTTTTGTTGGATATATCCTCTTTGGATTATTCTAAACAGTGACCTGCGCATAGTTACGATTCTTAGTAAAATGTATTCTTGGTTTCATTGGAAGTGGAATTACACATGATTGTGTTGGTTTTCAGTTGAATAGAGTAGGTAGTAGGAGAATAAGATTGTAGTTCAAGTATTTATTTTTTATTTTGTAGATTATTTTTTAGTATGTTGGTTTTCAATAGCTTGCTTGAATAAGAGACTCCATAGCCCAAAAAAAGGCTCTGGGGTTTAGTTTCATTTTAAAGTTTCAGTAAAGACTCCATAGCCCAACGCAGACACTGGGGTGTAGTTTCAACTTTTAATTCAATAAAATGCATGGTTGAGGGACAATGATAGATACGCAGGGCTGACAGACATAAACACGGGTAAGTGATGAAAGGTAAGAGAAGTTATATAATCTCAAGGCACTAATCTACAGTTCTTAACACCTCACAGGGACGAGCTATCTCCAGTTGGAGCCAATGTTGTAACCTAGTTCTGCATCCCCTCCCTCTCCACTTTTTTTCCTATGCCTTCATCAATTTTTACTTTTCTAGTTTTTTAAGTCAGTTCCCCAATACTGAGTGTCTTGGACCTTATTCGCCTTTTGAGTCTTCGCACATTTCTATTTTTTATTTTCTGGAAGGACAAAATCCATGTAATATTTGTTTCGGGATGCTTGTCATCACGTGCACCATTGATTGAGCTCACTGCAGCTCTACCAAGCCATTTTCTATGCATAGGAAATGACCGTGGACAAACACATCCATTCAGAATGGTCATTTTTGGGCTAGGATTACAAAAATGAACAGGGAAATTTTCAACGGTAAAGATCCACCAAGCAAATCATATCAACATATGTCATCCATTTGGGGGTGCAGGATCACGCAGATTTTAACACCAAGAGTCATCAGAAGTCCCGAAGAGCTTAAGTTCCGAAGTCTCGAAGTAAATCTGGACCATTCATTGATAAGGACATGCGGCGACAGATCATTTACTTCAGCAATTTGCCTTCAGGAGTTTTCCGAGCATAGCATTCATAAACTACCGAAGCCTAGATTTCCAAAGAAAATATGAACTGTTCATTCATCATGACATGTGGTGATAGATTATTCACTTCAGAGATTTTCCTATGAAATATTTTTCATGTTTCACATTCAAAACATATGAAGCCCAAAAGTCCAAAGTGAATCTGGACCATTGATCCCAAGTCAATGAGAACCGTGGATCCTTGCAACAGGTAAATATCACCTGAATCACAAATTGACATTAGATCGACGACCATGCTTCATTACAGGGATGTAAACTGCTCAAGCATTAATTTTCCTAAGCATTCCTGCAATTGGAACCATGGTTTTGTTGGAAGGGTATGTGGTCGTTTATGGGGGATTGTGGGGCCAATGGCAGTGTGGACCCAAACCACCCTCAATGAATTATGAAATCGCGTTCTTATATGACACCGCATCACATCCACATCACCTCCACTCATCCCACTCACTAATTTCACCCCTCTCATCGTACGTCATCTGTCTTCCACACACGTCTATCACCTCCACCTCCCCTCCACTTCATCTGCATCCACGTCATCAGCCTTCACACGTCCTATTTTCCTATTGGATGCCCACCTCCACGTCTTTATGTCCACAATAATCTCATCATGTAGAAATCAAGAAGAAGCGCCAGTTACAAGCGAGACAAAGTATGACAAAGAGTTAAGTCCTAGTCATGGGATGACGCAAATAAGTTCCAGAAAACTTCACCAGGCTCTACTCATGCAACCATGTTATCTCTAGTAGCCTCCAACAACTCACAGACATGCCATCATTCAACACAGAGCTCTGTTATGTCACTTTGAGGCCTATTTTGGGTCACTCATCTCCTCCAGCACATGCATCAAATCTGTCAAAGACAATAGTAGTTTTATTTGATTAAGTCCAACATTTTCCTAGATTAGATACAAGAGTGGTCTTATGTGTGTGATAAGAACCACTCTTGCTGATTAAGTCCAATGTATTAGTAGATTTAATTATTTTATTTACGAATAGTTCCCTAAATTTAGGTCTCATTCCCCTAAGGATGAGAGCCTCTGCAACTCCTTTAAATAGTTAGTTTTTGGATATTGTAAAGGTCAGATTTTTTGAGGAAAGAATAGAAATTCAATAGATTGGTTGGACTCATTTTATGCAAGTATTAAATCTCTCTACTTGGTGAACATACTCTTGATGACAGTGTTTCGTTCAACTCTTCATCTGTTTTCATTCTTATCTTGAATACATTTTTTTTATTTGTGCAACATACATTTCATTTCCTTTCAGCTATTGTATGACTTATTTTTACTGATATGCAACCTGTCAAACAACTAATGCTTTGGTGAATATTTTTTTTCTGCAACCTATAGGAGTTATTGTGTTTTGATAAATGTTTGATGTCTTGAAATGATATTTTAAGCATTGAACTTTTTGCAACAGATTATTCATTGAGTAGTTTGTTGTTTCCCTCTGTTTTATATTATTTCACTGGTCTATCATTAGTGTGCCATCAGCCAAGGAGGGCCCTCATCCATATCATTCTTCCAACCCAAACTTTCCTTTGTATGGATAGAATAACTCTCTGACCAACCAACAAAAATTTAAAATAAAAAATCATTCTAAACTAATAGGTGGCCTAGCTTTTCCCTTTAGCAGTGAGGTGCAGAACTTAGGACCAACATATTCTAGTGTCGTTCCCGGGGAAGAGAGTAATGAAATATGTTTCCCTGGGAGAACAGGAATGATCAGGTTTGATATTTGATGGTGAACAAAGACAAGACACATTCATACTACATATCATTTAACTGGCAACTCCATGGTTAAAGAATCCAGTGGCGACTCCATGGTTTTAAGAAGTCATAGTTTCAGATGGAATCCATCTTGGCTCAGAGGTTTTCTCCTTTAAATTTCTCTGTTGTTCATGGTTTTCCAAATGTTGTTCCTACCATAGATGAGTGGGGTGATTTTTTTCTCAGATTTAGAGAACATAGAGATGACAACCCTGTTGAGCATTTGCTTGAGTTTCAAGAACTCATGTATCAGTGGGGAATACATCATGAGGAAGTACTAATGAATATGTTCATGTACTCATTAGAGGGATATGCTCATGAGTGGTATTGATCCTTGCCCCCTGTTAGCATCTCTTCCCTGGAAAAATTCCATGCTGCATTAAGTAAGCATTGTAAAATGTTTTTTCCAATTGATTACTTTTTGAGAATTGCTGTGAACAATTTGAATCTCATATTCGACAGTCACTTATTAGTTCTTCTAGTAGTGAAAGTAAAGGGGAATTTTCCATTGAGGAAGTGAAGGAATATTCAATTACATATGAGTCTTGTTCTGGTCCTTTTATTCAAAAGAATGATGTTGGGAATTACATTAATGATGAAAATGATGATAACAAGGCTTTGGATACATCTTTCATTATTCTAGGTGACTCAGATAGTCATTGTTATGATACATATGTTGTTCTATGTTCTCATAAAGATTTCATTAACTGTGAGAAAAGTGATGTTGAAGGTCACGAGCATGTTTTTCCCCTTCCTTATGAAATTGTTTAGCAACAGGAAATCTATAAGTCTAAAGATGAAATTTTGGAGCTAGAAGAAGGACAAGACAACAATGTAGGAGACATACCCATTTATTTCAAACAACAATATGAGCAGTATCAAGGGTGTTTTGTTGCCCTTTATGGTTGTGAATCGCATGACTTTCATGAGATGTTTCAATGAGGACAGGAGCAACTCAGTCTTGTTTATAATGCATATCTCACACAACAACAAATTTGTCCTCTCAACCAGTTGGAGGCTTTTCATGAGTTTCAAGATCCAATAGCGAGATTGATGGACTCCTATTTTTCCAAAATCCCAAAAGTTGAAAGTTTTACCATGATCATCATTTGCAACTGTACGTACCAGATGCTTGCCAATTTTTTTTCACGTTTGATATATCTTCTTTGGATTATTCTAAATAGTGACCTGTGCATAGTTACAATCCTTAGTCAATTTTTTTTTTGGTTTCATTGGAAGTGGAATTACACATGATTGTGTTGGTTTTCAGCTGAATAGAGTAGGTAGTAGGATAATAATCTCGTAGTTCGATATTTTAATTTTTAGTTCGGAGATTTTTTTTTCAGTATGTTGGTTTTTAGTAGCTTGTTTGAATAAGAGACTCCATAGACCAAAAAAATGCATTGGGGTTTAGTTGTATTTTCAAGTTTCAGTAAAGACTCCATAGCCCAACGCAGGAACTAGGGTGCAATTTTAGCTTTTAATTCAATAAAATGCATGGTTGAGGGACAATGACAGATACGCAGGGATGACAGACATAAACATGAGTAAGTGATGAAAGGTAAGAGCAATTATCTAATCTCAAGACATTGATGTACAGTTCTTAGCACCTCACAGGGACGAGCTATCTCCAGTTGGAGCCAATGTTGTAACCTAGGTCTTCATCCCTGCCTCTCCTCTCTTTTTACTATGCCTTCATCAATTTTTCATTTTTTTTGTTGTTTAAGTCAATTTCCCACTACTGAGTTTCTTGGCCCTTATTCATCTTTTGAGTCTTCGCACATTTTTGTTTTTGTTTTTCTAGAAGGATAAAATACATGTCATGTTTGTTTCAGAATGCTTTTCATTAGTGAATTGTTGATTGAGCTCATTACAGGTCTACCAAGCCTTTTTCTATGCATAAGAAATGCTCGTGGACAAACACAACCATTCAGAATGGTCATTTTTGGGCCAGGATTACCGAAATGAACAGGGAAACTTTCAACGATAAATATCCACCAAGGAAATCATATCAATGGATGTCATCCATTCATGGGTGCAGGATCATGCAAAGTTTAACACAAAGAGTCATCAGAATTCCCAAAGAGCTTAAGTTTCAAAGTCCCGAAGTAAATCTGGACCATTCATCGATCAGGACACGCACTGACAGATCTGGACCATTCATAAACTCTAGAAGCTTGGATTTTCGAAGAAAATATGGACCATTCATTCATCATGACATGTGGCGAGAGATCATTCACTTCAGAGATTTTCCTGTGGAATATTTTTCATGTTTTACATTCAAAACATCTGAAGCCTGAAAGTCCAAAGTGAATCTGGACCATTGATCCCAAGTCAACGAGAACTGTCGATCCTTGTAGTAGGTAAATATCACTCGAATCATAGATCATCATCAAATCATGACCATGCTTCATTGCAGGGACGTAAACTTCTCGAGCATTAATTTTCCTAAGTAGTCCCGCAATTGGAACCATGGTTTTGTTGGAAGGGTATGTGGAATTTTGTAGGGGATTGCGGGCCCAAAGTCAGTGTGGACCCAAACCGCACTCAATGAATTTCTCAATCATGTGCTTATATGAAACTACATCAAATCCACGTCTCCTCCACTCATCCCACTCACTACTATCGTCCCATCTGTCGTGTGCCATCTGTCTTCCACGCACATCTATCGCCTCGACCTCCCATCCATTTCATCTACATCCAAGTCGCCTACCGTCACGCATCCTATTTTCATATTGGATGCTCGCCTCTATGTATTCTTTTCCATGATCAACTCATCATGGAGAAATAAATCAGAAGGTCTAGTTACAGGCGAGACAGAGTACGACAGAGAGTTAAGTCCCAGTCACAGGCCGACATAGATTAGTTCTAGAACACTTCAGTAGGTTATTCTCATGCAACCATGTTATCTCTAGTAGCCTCCAATATCTCACAGACATGCCATCATTCAACACAAAGCTCTGTTCTGTCACTTTGAGCCCTATTTTTGGCCACTCAGTTCCTCCAACACATGCATCACTTATGTCAGAGACAATAGTAGTTTTATTTAATTAAGACCAACATTTTCCTATATTAGATGCAAGAGTGGTCTTCTGTGTGTGATAAGAACCACTCTTGTTGATTAAATCTATTGTCTTAGTAGAGTTAATTATTTGATTTATGAACAGTTCCCTAAATTTAGGTCTCAGTCCACTAAGGACGAGAGCCTTTACAACTCTTTTAAATAGTTAGTTTTTGGATATTGTAAAGGTCAGATTTTTTTAGGAAAGAATAGAAATACAAAAGATTGGTTGGACTCGTTTTATACATGGATTAAATCTCTCTACCTAGTGAACATACTCTTGATGACAATGTTTCGTTCAACTCTTCATGTGTTTTCATTCTTATCTTGAATACAGTTTTTTGATTTGTGCAACGTACATTTCATTTCCTTTCAACTATTGTATGACTTATTTTTCCTGATATGCAACCTGTTAAACAACTAATGCTTTGGTGAATATTTTTTTCTGCAACCTGTGGGAGTTATTGTTTTTTGATACATGTTTGATGTCTTGAAATGATATTTTAAGTATTGAACTTCTTACAGCAGATTATTCATTGAGTAGTTTTTTGTTTCCCTCTGTTTTATATTATTTCATTGGTCTGTCATTAGTGTGCCATCAGCCAAGGAGGGACCTCATTGATATCATTCTTCCAACCCAACCTTGCCTTTGTCTTGATAGAATAAGCCTCTGACCAACCAACAAAAAGTTAAAAGAAAAAATCATTCTAAACTGATAGGTGGCCTAGCTTTTCCCTTTAGCAGTCAGGTACAGACCTTAGGACCAAAATCTACAATCAGAATGAGGCTGCAACCCCCTATGTTCTCTGGATACAACTAGAAGGTGGCTAGAACCACCTTTCCTTTCTCCCTCAAACTAGCCTGACGTATAAGTAGAATGATGGAACCACTGTCACACTATCACTATGATATATATTTTTGTAAACCTATACCAATATCCTAAACCATGCGTCAACCATGCATCAAGTTGTAACTCAACCTGTAATCAACCTATACCATAAACAAGGGAATCAACCATGCACCAACCTGTACCAAAAAACCTGTAATATACCTATACCATAAACAGGTGCATCAACCATGCACCAACCTATACCAAACAACCTATAATCAACTTGTACCATAAACAAGTACATCAACCATGCACCAACCTATACCATAAACAATTGCATCAACCATGCACCAACCTGTACCTCAACCTGTACGAATAACTTGTCACAATAACCTATCCAAACAACCTGTCTCGTCAATCTTATCAACCAAAT
>ML834314.1:15114-32386 GCA_009831015.1 Picea engelmannii
TTTGTATTCACTTTGAATTATAGTACACTCATCACTTCAATTTATTATTTACCTTCTAAAATCTCTTAAACCACTTTGACTACTTTGACCTTTTGGGGCTTCTATATGACTCATGAGGGTTCTCCAACTTCAAATGGCCATAACTCTCTAACCGTGAGGACTTATGTGACATTCCACATACCACTAGAAATGAAATGACATGTGTTATCCCTGTAGAATATTCTTTCCTGCAAATATATCAAAACTCATACCATTATCCATCAAACAAACTTGGGTCTGTTACCCAAACTTGGGTTCTCCAACTTTTCATGGCCATAACTCTCTAACTGTGAGGAGTTATGTGACATTCCACATACCACCGGAAATGGAATGGCATGTAATATCCATCTATAATAGTCTTACCTTCAAATATATTAAAAATCTACCATTATACATGAAACAACCCTGGGTTCATTACCCAAACCTTTATGCTACAGAAATTCGCTATCGGACTTTCTCCAAGGGTTGACATAAATCACTAAGGGTTTACATCAATCTACAATATCACTCCCCAATGGTTGACATCAATGAAAACTAACAATACATACCAACTTTCCATCAACCTAAGCCAGTTGTCTGAAAAAAATATCTCTTCACAGTTGGGAGTCCATTCAAATTTCACTCGCTTCTTTTGAAAAGAAGTGATTGGGCTTGCAATCTTTGAATTTTTATTTATGAATATTCAATAATAACTGGAAAGACCCATGAATTATCTAACCTCTATCAAATTTCTTGGTGTGGGCCATCCTCTAATGGCCTCTATCTGCTTGGGATTAAATATTATCCCATCGACTGAAATAATATGACCCAAGTGGTGAATATTCTTTTGATAAAATATGCACTTACTTAGGTTAGAATACAATTTATGCATTCTTAAAATTTGCAACACCATTATTAAATTCTACTCATGTTCCTTTTTTTCCTTTGAGTATATGAGTATATAATCCAGGAACACAATTACAAACTTTTCTAGGTATTCCTTGAACACTCCATTCATCAGGAACATAAAAATAGATGGGGAATTTGATAGCCCAAATGGCACTACCATGAATTCATATTTCCCATATCTTGTCCTGAATGTTGTCTTATTTATTTCCTCTTCCTTTATCCTCACTTGATGATATATTAATCTCAAGTCAATCTTCGAAAATATTCTTGCACTATTTAGTTGATCAAATAAATCATCAATCCTTGGAAAATGATATTTGTTCTTTATGGTGACCTTATTTAGTTGCCTAAAATCAATTCACATCCTTAAGGTTCCATATTTCTTCTTCACAAAGCGAACTGGCGCTCCCCAAGGTGACACAATTGAATGTATACACCCTTTCTTTAACAAATTTTTAAGATGCATCTACAACTCTTTCAACTCGGGTGTGCCCATTCTATATGGTGTCTTGGACACTGGGGTAGATCCTGGCACCAAATGAATATAGAAATCAATGTCTCCTTTCGGTGGTAGTCCTAGAATTTCTCCAAAACATCCTCAAAATCCCTCAAGACTTAATGGTCTTCAATTCTTACCACCCTATCTTTGGATGCCTCTTCCATATGGGATGCAAAAATATGACATCCCTTCCTGAAACTCTTTTTTAGTCGCATAGCTCATATTTCTCTAACATCTACAACTTGTGGAATGCCTTGAACCTTTCCTTGCTTCCCTTCTTCATCAAGATGTGATTTTCTTGTTGTATCAATATAAGAAAACATGGTGTTTTTCCAACCAATCCATGCCAAATAGACATCATATGAACCCAATGGTATGATGTTCACATCTACCTTTATGCTAAGTCCATTCCTGTCTATTATACAATCTTTAATTAGCTCATTGATTTTCCTTTTATCCCCTATGGCTAATTTAGCTAACAAATATTTCTTATGCTTACTACTTTGCAAGTAAAATATTTCAAAAATGTTATAGTTTATGTAAATATGGTTAGCTACACAATCAATTAAAATTTCTATGGGTTGGTTATCAATATTACCTTCCACTTTAATCATGGGGAATTGATATTTTTCTTACTTTGTTTCCAAGGCTACATAAATCACTGGTATGTTTCCTCCCATGTCTTCCACTGTATCAGCCTCCTGAATGTTGTGAAAAGTCCTCATTCTTTCTCCTTTATGAGGGAAGTCCCTACATAAGTGATTTCCCTCACATGCCCAAAATTGTACATGCTACTTCCTTGGCCTTTTCCCAATTGAATATGCATTCTTGTGCTCATTTGGGTTGGTTGACCTTGTTGATTTTCTTGGGATTTTTTCTTGAAAAAAGGTGTCTTAAACCCTCTTTTCCTTTGATCCTTTTTACCCTTTATCTTGTATTCAAATATTTTGGAAAATTGGCCTTCCTCTGCTCTACTCATAAAGATGATTTTCCCTCATTAAGGCCTTATCCAAAGTCCTGGAGTTATCATATTGTATCTTGTCATTATAGAAAGAGGGTATCCCACTTAGAAGTCAACGTACTTAAACAATTCAAAGAATCTCTTCTCATATTAATTCATTGTCATGCTTCCCATCTTGAGTTCAAAAGAATCTTTCATATTCCTTTCATAATAATCCTCGGACAAATATTTATCTTGGAAATATCATTTGAAATACCTCCATGAGATCCTTTTCATATCAAGGTGCTTCGCTTGCTTAAGATAATCCCACCATATGGATGCCTTTCCTTGCAAGTGGTAGGTTGCAATTGTAGCTTCTACACTAATGGGGTAATCATGTAGCTATAAATATTTCTTCATTTCCAACAGCAAAGCCTCAACCACCTCTCCCTTTCTATGCTCACCAATGAAATTTGGTGGCTTGATTTTCCTAAGTTCACCTTGTAATATGTCTTCCTCGGGACTTCTCCTATGTCTCTAGACAAAATAAAAACCTGGGTTGCTCCCTGGACCTCAACTTGCATAAGTTATTTTGGTGGATTTCCTTGGAGAATAATGGTTTATGCTCATGCTTCTTGAATTCCTATCATTCCCATGATCATCTATTTTGATTTGGGATCTAGATGTTGTCACTTGTATAACACTAGATACATTCTTGGTTCTAGAGTCTTTTTTAACTTTCTTATGCAACATATTTAGACTTTGAAATATTTCTTCCTGATATTTCATAATCCTTTCATTATTTAACCTATATATGTGCACTTCTCTATGTAGGTTTCTCATAGTTACATGATCTTTCCTGCCTCTTCTTCCATTAGACTCCACCTCAACATTTTCCATGATGACATGTAGACTTATGATATCCTCCTCATGTATGTAATATCTATGGGCATCTTCCATAACTACATTCCTCATCTAAGAATTATTTTTTTCCTGTACCTCTAATTCTACAAGAAATGTGCATGTAATAATTATTCTTAGCGCATGAATACTAAAAAAAAATTCATTAATTAGAATACTGGTTATTCTTCATATAAATTTCATTAACTAGAATATTGGTTATTCTTCATATAAATTTCATTAATTAGAATACTGGTTACTTTTTGATATACAAGCTTCGATTTGTGTCCTAAATAGGTTGTTGGAAATATCTCTCTGATTTATTTTATTTAAGTTATGGAGACTTTATGTGGTGCCTACAAGACTTATAGTTTTGGCCCTCAAAAACATTGTTTTGGCCCTCAAAACTACCCTTCAAGGTTATGACCTTCAAAATATGGAAAGTTTCATAGAAAATCGATTATTTTGTTGTTGTAATAGTCCTTCAATCCACATTGTTTCTAGAAAAATAGAATGAAATATCAACCATTGATCCTTTAAACCTTCCCTAGGCCTGCAAATGAATCTCCATTATTTATTGCTAGCTCAAAGCAGTCTGGACCATTGATTCGAGTTCCGTCAATGATCGACGATCGATGATTTTCTTTTGTAAACCAATGTTTTCACTGATTTCCCTAAATCCTAATCATTGACCATTGAACTTCAATTGTTTCTCTTGGAAAAAAAATATTACCTATAAATCTCTCCAAAACCCAAACATCGTCGATCTACCATTAGATAATTCCCTTAAAAACCAAGAAATTCCTCTGAACTCCAACCATTGGCCATCGACCATCTCTTGTCTGATGTGGCAATTATGTTGATGTGGCATGACACGTAGATGATCGTGTTTCATGGAACATGGATGTTGACATGTTGTGAAACATCATCCTGAGGTGTCAACATGGCTAACATGGCATGGCACATGGATTCCGACATGGAATGACACATCATCATACTCCTTCCTTCATCAACAGTCAACAACTTTTCTTGGGAAAATTGAACACTTTACTAATTATGTCGACCCCTGATCATCAACCATCGATGAGAAGAGATTTTCTTTGGATGCATGAAACCTTTCACCAAACCATATTTATTTTTGATCATCGACCATCAACAATCGGCAATTTATTTTGTTCAATCAAAACTCTTTTCCAAACTCATTGTTCCGATCATCGACCATCGACAAATAATTTTGGCAATGCCAACACAAAAAGTTTCAACCAAATCCCAGATGAATTTAGGTTGTCGATCTTCCATCCTGAATGATATTCACCATTGGTTCACTAAAATTCACCCAACTATACTGATGCATCTCAACCATCAATTTGATTCATTTACCCAACAACCGAAAAATGAATCCTGACCATCGATTTTCAAGGCTTGCCAAAATCCAAAAAAATTATAAGTTTTTAGTTCAATCAAGGATGGATCTGGGTCATTGATTTTTAGATCAAATGTGATCTTGTTCATTGATCCATCAAACATCATCCATCTCTACAAAAAAAATTAAAAAGTGAATTTTGACCTTCCAGTCAAATTTTGACTTTGCAACTCTATAGATTGATGCCTCGAATCATATCTTTGATTTCTCTGAGGTTTTTAAAATTCGAATTTGCTCACGAATTTTCGAATTTCATTCTAATTTTCTTTGTTTTCCCCCAAATTCCTCACTGATCGAAATCTTAACTATGATTTTTCCCAAATTTTCATTGATATTGGCCCATACAAGCCCAATGTTTGAACCAAAATCTCTTATACCAATATGTAACAACCCCTAGCTGAACAAAGAAACATTACTATAGGGAAAACACATAAAAATGAAAAAAAATATTCTAACTAAATTTCTTGTAGCTTACCAGCTAGGAATTACACAAATATTTAACCATTATTTGATACCATTAATTAAATGCATCTACATCATGCTAAAAATGAAATGAAAGAAGCTTAATAACTCAAGACAATAGCATATAAATCCTTTTTAAACACAAAGTTGATGCACATCAATTTAACTCATAATATAAGATATAAAGCATATAAAACACTTATCTTTTAAAACAGTTGTGCAACCAAATGATTGATATAGACACTCCACCCAACCATACACTTGATGTTCCAAATATCAATAGCAAGTCACCATCGAGCTGGAGCTAGAAATACACAAAACAGGGTGGTATTTCACTATCCACTCACAACTTAAAAATCCACAACTCATTGGTATTATCCTACAATGATCCTGATTTTCCACTAGCTCTCTTCCTTTCAACTTTCCCAACCCAAGGAATGTACTCCTTCAGTTCTCTCAATACATCAAGCATCATATTCATTTATTAATGTATCTCTAGCACATGTAACCAAGAGTCTCTGTACTAGGAAACTCAAGGGAACTCACTGCCAAGAAAACTACCAACAAACGACAACAACACTAGCTATTATAGTTCTATTCACACAATATGTAATATTCCAGATATAAAAAAAATGTAGAACATAAATAAATAGATAGAAATGGAATATGAACAACAATATAAACAAAACAACACCACAATAATACCAAATTGATACCAAAATAACACTAGAAAGAGCACTTGAGAGCAATGTTCACTTGCCTCTTAGAGGAGCAACCTCCAACATAGTAGAGCTCTATTACAATAATATACAAGACAAAATTTCTCATACACTTGACTCCTATTTATAATAAATATGTCTATAAAAACAACCATCTAGAGGAATATCCTTCTAGAAGTGAAATCTTCTATTAGGTCTTCTTACATTGGACTTATTCTTCCTTATTTCTAGGCCTTATTAATATTGACCTTTATTACATGGAAATATATTATTCTACCGGCATGAGGGGTTAGGTCCCTAACACAGGATTTCAATATTCAAGCTTGAAAAACTGTATATTCAGTATTCTACTCCAAATACAATACATAAATGCTCCAACATGCTCCTGAATTCACCCTCCGTGGTTTCTCCAACTCTAATCTCTTATTTTCTTCTCCATGCTTGTAGTTCTTGCCAAAAACTTGATAGTTTGAAACTATTTTCACTGGCCATACAAATTTCCTCTCTTTTCTTTCTTTCTTGACTTCCACACTTCCTGAAATTGATTGTACTCAACCCCAATTTTCCCAATAACTATGGGATGTGACTTATTACACCCACCCTCTTAAATGCATTCAATGATTGTTTTGGGAACACTCAATCAAAAATATAGAAGGTTCATATAAAAATAGTAAATTTACGAAGTGATTTGAATTAATAGACATGGGTAATTCCCCCTCGGACCCTGTTGATGGGTCCTAAATCCCTTTAATTCAACAGTAGGAACCAAACCCACCACCAAGGTCCAATTAGACTCTGCAGTGTTTAATGGTGGAATGGTTCTCCAGATCTTGCAATCCGACCAATTAATCGATGGGCTTTACATTTTCTTGCGAAGGTGTCTCCTTCATTTTGGACTTTCTCTCTTTGTATTTTCTCTTAGGTGGGACTGATATAAGATTGTAAGCTGTTATAAACCAACTTGGAAACAAAATGGGAAAGGGTTCTAAAATACTAGAGAAGAAGTTGAGCTTGGGATAACCTGCTACTCAAGAATGCAGACAACAATTATATACCACAGTCCTAGTACTAATATGTTAACCGTGTGAGCATCTAATTATTGTCTGAGATACTAATTATCAGAAAGAAAACACATATGTGATAAGATAATGGAAAGAAAAATAATTCACCTACAATAATCATCCATCACATGATAACACAACGATTCATCTTCATCATTAGAGAAAAGAACTGTAAAACATTGCATTAGATAACTTAACAATAGATTCAATAGCTCTTACTCATTACAACATCCATTCATCAGATGAGATAGGAAATAGTTCTTCTCCATGTCCAATCACACATGCATTTTATGAAACTATAACTTGTCTCTGGTCCAGAAGGACTTCTCTATTAAAGGTAGCTCAGAAATAGTTCTTAACAAAAAAAAAAAAGAGAGTTTCTTGCATCAACCATCGACCTTTAATGAATTGGTCGATGCTCTTATTTATAACATAAAATTCAACTAAAAATAATGGCTAAGTGTAGATAAGTAAAAACAAATTTCCACGTGGCATTCTCTTCTAACAGTCAACTCAAGATATCACTTGAAAAGGTGACTTTTCTCATACTCTGACCAACTGATGAATAACTCCTCGTAGGTTTGGGTGTACAAAAATATGTGTTGTTCCATCGAGAGTTTGTAAACTTCTATGATATCCACTGTATGCGCTCAATATTTGACCAGACTAGTACTTAACTACTAAAGAAAACCCCGAGCGTTGGTCGAATGTTCCAGAAATTGTTGAACCTGTCCAGGTGTTGTGTCGGTCACCTATGCTAGTCTTTCATCCCATGAAGAATCTTGCTTGGCATGCAATTTGACTATGTCACGCAAGTTGACGAAATCATCAAGTGTGCAGAAATCAACCAGTCCAATATATTTCATCACTCGATTGATCTTAACCTAGTGTCTCTCACACTTGGCCCATTTCCCTTGAATTTCTCAATGTGGTTCTTGAGACATTTTGGCCCAAATACTCGACTGATATTTTTATGCATTCAAGACTATTTTCGCTCAACACCCGGATGTAGTGTTCTTCTTTATCTTGGCCCTACTGGACTGCACCAATGTAGTCGATTCTTTCTGCGACTTGCTGGGCCTTTTCATACCATCTCTCCATATCCTTGCAAGTTGTGAGTGTCATGATAGTATCCTCCTAGAATTCATTTATTCTTGTGGTAAATAAGTGTCGCTCGTTTGTGAACTTGCTATATGCCTCCTGGAACTCGCTCCTTAAATATACTATAACCTATGTGGTGTCTTGATAATACTTAGACAAATGGCGCAAATGTTCTAGTTCTTTCATTGCGACGACCAACTCCTTTTCATCATTTTTTGCTCTATCTAGGGTGGCGTCTGAGATCGCTCTCCCAACCCTGATAATTTTGGATGTCCTGGCATTTCCTGTGTTTATCAAATATTCCTTTGTAATGGTAAGGATGGAGTGATCGAATGTAATCCTCCTTTTCTTGGTGTTCTATTGGACAATATCCTTCCTCTTTCAATCATAGGTGATCTCATATATATTGGCTACCTCATCACCAGGTTCGGGAATCTGCTGATCACCAGGTTCGGGAATCTGCTGATCACCATATCCTAGAATTCTTGTTGTGTATATTTGTTCAATATTGGGTTCTTAAACTTCCTCATTGCGATCCCAAGGATAGGCCTTTGTCTATCGTTTGTTGGGGGTCTGAGTATCGATAAAAATAGAGGTGCTGGGAGTAGACTCGATACTTACTTGTTCATCGGCCAATGAAACACCGATTTCCTTTTGCAGGGATCCTTCCTTTGGCTCGTTCGGTTCTGATTTGTCCTCTAGATTGTCTACTCGGGTCTCTGATGCATCGAGCCTCTTTGTGTTGAGGCCACTCTTGACTTCTTTTTCTTTCTACGGAACCTCCTTGATTTAGACTTCGGGAATAGGAGAAGATGTCTTATCAGGTCCCTTTTCTTCTTCGATATGCACAGGGGTCCCGAGAGATACCTTCAGGCTCTCAACATCATCGTATATCTTTATAAATTCACTCAAGGGGTTTGATGCACTTGTTTCTACTGGTATCCAGACTTCTTCTAGTTGATTTTCCACACCTGTTGGTGATCCACCCGGTGGCGTTGTGAATTTATGGTCATCCAAGCCGACAATTTCATCAACATATATAAATTTGGGGCCACTTGTACCCACATGGATTCTCTCTGGGTTATCAGCAGGTGGTCCTGTTGTTTCTGATAGGTCTGGGTCATCTTTTAACTAACTAAGCACCTGTTTTTACCATTCTAACATGAGAAGTCCCCTTTCCCGTGCATCTAGTACCAAATGGATAACTTTGTCTTGCATAGGGGCTATCAAGGGGGCTTCTATTGCTTCGGTTGTTTTGGGTGCTATCCTTTCTTCTCTAGCCCTGAGAATCCCTTCAAACGATTGTTCCAAGGTTGTCACTTTCTCATCTAGGCTCATGGCCTTGAACCTGGTTGCCTTAGGGTCACCCATCCTCACCATTACCTGATCCCAGTTTTGAGCATTTTCATTCAAGATCTCATCTTCAAACCTATCATGGGCGTATGGCCAGCAGGATGATACTTGTGATGCATGATTCAGGATGAGACCCTTTGGGTCGTGCTTATGAAAATAGCCAGTCTCGAATCATAACTCCAATTTTATTAACCTGTCTTGCTTGGCTTGAGCGGTGTCTTTTACCATGTAGAAACCTATATGAAATCCATAAGGTATGAATGCCCTCTTCTTATATTTTACCAAAGTAGCATTGTAACCTTGTAGGATGGTCTGATAATAGATTTCCCCTACTAATATTTGATCGGGGACATACATAGGTAAAAGGTGTGGTGCTCCGGTGGCTTCGAAAACCCTGATGTATGTATTGCGCTCATCCAAGTACCAGTGGCCAACTTTTGATATAATATTTTTGGTCGCATTCGATAGCCTTGGGCACTCTGTTATTGGATAAATTAGTAGGTGAAGACACTAACTGATCTCCCTAGATCCACCTGGATCTAGAACAAAACAAGACAGGACATGACTCTTTCTCTAAGTTGCAGTCATTGAATCTACTACCAAGAAGGAATGAGTGACATACCTTTATATTGCTTCCTTAGGTCTCTGTTGTTCCTACTTCACTCCGGTTCTCTTGTGAAATCAGGTCCAAGACAACAAAAACCAACCAAAGTGAAGATAACAAAGTATATTCAATGTCAACCTATGCATATGATCAAGGAGTTATGCAATAAAATAAGAGTGATTTTATAGGAAAGGGACACGCCATTGTATTATATTAAATGAAAGTAGAAGATACAACCATATCACCTTGATGTCACAAGATTCCTTTCAGTGATTCTCGGTTCCAACACACACACTTTCTCTACACTTGCATGAAGAAGATAAAGTACAACTTGATAGACAAATAGAGTCTTCAAGCTTCAATAAAAATAGAGTTCTTCACACAATTCTTTCATCAATTCTCCATTCAATCTTGCTTAACCTCTTCCTTGAGAAACATTTCATTGTATAGGAGAAAGAGAGATGGTTAAAGGGATGAGGATGATCCCACTAAATTTCAGAAGTCAGTAGGATGCCAACCATGCAAATTCCACCTCATTTTCTAGAAGGTTCCCTTATAGAACCTTCGTAACCTCTTTTCTTTTCCAAGCTTTGAAACAGGTTCACACCTTACCTATAGAGAAGACCGTGAACAGTTCGCACTCCAAGTATAGGGTTACCTACGAGAATGAAGGATTTTCGCACCCTATAACATAGTAATCTTGCAATCTCATCTTAAAAATATTCTTTTTAAAAGAAGACAACAATCACTTTTCTCAAGAAAAAGGTCTTCATGAGAGCCTGGACACATAACTTGTAGAGACATCACTAGAGTGACCAAAATAATGTGTAACAGAATGCCCCCCAAAGTATGAGGCTGGAACTCTTGACAACCGAAATACTTTGTAAAATGCATGTGTGTGTCAGAAACAAGGAGCGCACCTAATCGAAAACCTGTAAACAACCAAGCATCTGCAGAATATAATACCAGTTCTGAGGTAGGCATTCCTATGCTCAGATCACAAATGAATGAAATCATAAACGTATTCCATGTCCTCCAATCATACACCATGGATCCATGTCGTCAAAATGCTACATAGCCACCAGGAATACACTATGGATCTATGTTAGAAGACTTGAATTAAGACATATCCACGTGACATACAAAGTGGATCTATGTGTCGATACAAATCATACATATTCCATCGTATCCTGGGTCAAAAAGATGAGATCCAAGGTCTTCAATCCTGTCACCTGAAAGTATGAATCTAGCCATGTGATTACATGTGTTGAAGTCGAACATGGTAGAAACCACTTGATTACCGGTCATTGATGAAAACCGTTAACAAGTACGAGCGAAATCATCATTGATGTCAATGACTCCCAAGGTACAGAAGTATAATCCGAGCTAATGTGAAGGAATGAGATGAAGTCAAACAATCGGTGGAATCTCTCGATCAGGGATCAATGATGTAAAACCCATGTCAAAAGAAAAGAAACCTTCCATTAAGGCATGTAGGTTCCAAGGTACTAAATGATTTCTAAGTCTTATTCTCGGATAATGAGTTGGAGTCGATGGAAAAAGACTCGTAAGAGGAGGGCCTTGATGTATCCCCCATCAATGACATGAAATAAGTAACAGATTTTGAGGGTGAATCAAAGTATGAATATGAGTTGAAATGGACACAGGGAAGGCCGACATAGTAAGAATGGACAACTACAGATGGCCACCTCAATGGAGGGCTCGTTTGAACTTCTCCTGAACATATGAACGACACGACAAAGGACTTGGTAGCACTAACTCAAAGACGACCCAAGATATGACCTTGTAGCAAGTCGGACGAGAGACAAATGGATTTCCCAACCCAGATTCAAATGACGAATAGGGGGTGTCATGTTCAAGAGAGACGCTTACTTCCATTAATACGAATATGAAAACACATCCCTTTCCCAAAATTTCCCCCACCATTTCTGGCGAGTACCTCTTTATTTTTACACAAGCTTGAGGAGGATAACATATTCTTGTCGATGTAAGCTCATCCTTCGAACGAGTCCCTTGAAGTAAATTTAACGAACCCTAGGAAGGAGTGGTTCGGTCCCATTATGGGTCTTTCGATGTTTGTTTAATGAGTCCAAGGATAGAAAACTCGGGGGTTTTTCATGTTTTGAGAGTCTGAAAAACACTTAAAGAGAACTCTCCCAATTTCTTTTTCATAAATGAGTTCGACGAGACTGAAAAAGTGATAAACTATCGCCTGGTGAATGTTTTCTTCAAATACTTTAACGAGAGTGAAAAGAACAAGATCACTCGGCAATATTTTCATTTTTATGGAGTGTGAAAAGAGCTTAAAGGACACTCCCTTACGTTTGTCGTTTTTGTGTTACCATGACGAGTACGAAAAGACGAGAAAAGTATACTCGATTGCGTTCTCATGTATTTTCAAGTGTGAGAATGAACGAAGACTGAGCTCGAGGTTTTTCCTACAAAACCCCTAAAAAAGTAGTCGTACATGTGACAAAAAAAGAAAAAATACTTGTACACCATCGTTCGGACTTCAAAGTCACTATATCTGCGAAACACCATACTCACAAGGCTATTAGGGTATTAGGTTTTTTAAACAAAGCAATAAAAATAAAAAATCAACAAGAAATAGTAAAAAGTGAATAAATATGAGTGAAAAAGCTTTTTTTACTGTTTCATTGTTACTTTGCCAAAAACTTGTCCAACATACCTCATTTTCCCCCAAATTTCTTTGCTCAATTGCGGGAGGTACAAGCGATCATTCGGCAAACGGTTTCAGCGAATGAGGTAATCTCCTGATTTTCCAACTTTTTCATGGATTAAAATTGATTTTTATGGGTAATTTTAAGTATTTGAGTCCATTTTAGGGCCGGTGAATGCGCTCAAGCACTCTCCCAGGTGAACCATTCAGGGTCGGTGAGAACCTAGGATTCTCACAGGTGAGATTCAGAGCACCTGCGAGAATCTCGCACTGTATGTAAGCTTCTCCTGTGAGGGCCAAAAGATAGATTTTTATGCAAATTTTCAGCCAATAAAAAATTATGCAAGAGGTTAAAACAAGTTGTTGACTTCCTTCTCATGGCTCCATTGTAGGTGTTGACCATAACAATGCTGGAATGGAGGGAAATAGAACACGAGGAGGATGATTCCATTGTCGAGAATGATCCAGGTACAGTCGCTGTCCTCCGGGAATGTGGGCTCTTAAAAAAATTTAGGATCCTGAGCATGAGAGCCCAACTTAGATTGTTAGACTACCTAGTCCACATGTGGGATGTGGATCAATAGTTATTTCATGTAGGGGTCCACACGTTGTGATCCGGATTATTTTCGGCACGAAATGAGATTGGAGATATAATAAAGAAATGCACAAAGATATCGCAGATATTCAATAATATAAAATAAATATATCATAGATGCAACCATAAACACCGATATATAGTAATACATGATTTCTATTAATGAAATAAATGTACAAAGACTGTAAAAATACAGAGTGAAAGACTCGCTAGAATGGTGGCATCTTATCTCTGAGAAGAGATGTGACGGCTAATCGCATTCGCAAGAAGATGATTACAATGAGGCTCTGAAGGCATTTTTACAATAAGAAACAATGAAAAAAACTCTATACATCCAAAAACCTAACCCTAGGAGATGAAGCGCCAAAAGTCACGTGGGCCCCGTTTGGGTAAGTGAGTACATCAACTTCCTGGGGTCGTAACTTTTGCATATGATCTTCGTTTTAGGCGTGTGATATCTTGTTGGAAAGGTATCATCGAGTAGATTAATTTTGGGAGATCAATCATGCCTTTTGATATCATTGAGAACCTAAATATTGAAAAACATTCATTTGGGCCCTCAAAATGGCCCCAGAAGTTAAAACCTGCTAAAAATAGTAAATTGCCAAAATTGCCAAAAAACTGTTTTGAGCCATTTGGAAAAGGTGGGTTTCCACTGATATCCACCTGGATCAATCCTCCCTCCTTAGGAAGCAATGGTCTCCATTTCATTGAATTCCCAGGGGAGAGGGAAAAGCGTTTGTTGAATCTGCATCTTGGTGAGCTGCTTGTCTTGCTAGAGACGTCACAATGCTCAGTTTGTGGAAATCTGTCACGAACCTGTTGAGGTTGAGGTTGTTCAACAAATTGAGATACATGAGAGGACGATGTGTAGAAGGAGTCTTTTCACTTTGTTACATCCTTTTCGACTTGCTTATGTTGGATAGAAGGTTCTTGGGGCAAGGCTGTAGTGGTTGCAGTGTCCTTTTGTTCTCCTTTTGAACAGATTGTGAAGAAGCTAAATTTTGTAATATGAGATACTGCCTTGCGACACTTTTTAGGTGGAACAATACTTGGAACTACCTCTGGTATTCTATAGAGATGACCCTCCAAAGTAACAATGAAACTATGAGGTCGAGACTCATAAACAACATGGCATCTCCACATATATGGTTGGCCCAAGAGAATATCACAGACATCCAGTGGGGAAATATCACATAATACCTCATCCTTGAAGGGTTGGATTCCATATGACAATCGACATTGTTGGCTGACATGGAGATCTCATCCTTGTTGAAGCCGCCCGATGTTGTATGGTTGCGGGTGTGGTGTTGTCGACAATTCCAACTTTTTGGCGACCTCTGCTGAGATGAGGTTTTTTTGGCTTCTGCTATCAACAATAAAATGCAGCGGGGTCCCCTTCACCCACATTTGTGAATGAAAAAGGCGCTCCCCCTCTTCAGGATCTGTTGGTTCTTCTGGTTGAATTGTTGTGGTCGTGACAATAGCAGTGGGGTCTATGTCAATGATCTATCCTTTACTAGTATTTTTAGAATCAGATTCTGAATTAGGGTTCAGCTCCTTGTCTTTGATCTTGGCCACCAATGACTTTTTTGAGCGACATTCATCGGTGTTGTGCCAAGGGATTTTGTGGAAATCACACCATTTTCTAGTGTCCTTCTTTGTCTTCCCGTGACCCTTCTTTTCCTTTGTCTTAGACTGGCTTTAGAGAGACTTTTTGTTAGGGCCATCTTTTTCGTACTTTGGTTGTTGCAGATTTTCAAACCCGGATTCTCGTTTGTTCTGGTGCTTAAATTTCTGCTCAATTTTAATAACATATTGATAAGAAACATCGAGTGATGAGATGTCCATAAAATCCATTTTAGTCTGGATGTATCTGTGTAGAGCCCCACAGTATTTCAGAACCAAATGTCCCTCAAAGTCTTTGATACCCATCTTGGTGCACAAGGTATGGAAAGTATTGGTGAACTCTGGAACTGCTTGGCCCCTCTCTTGCCGCAGTGTGATCCATCTCATGTATTGTTCCTCATAGTTGCTAATAGGGTAATACTATTCTTTTACTGCATCCACAAAAAAAATCCCAAGTGGGATCGACCCCATATATTCCACACTCTTTTGTGGAACTTTTCTCCCAATAAGTTTCCCACCAATGTTTGACATGAGGGACAGATTTAAGGAGTGTGAAGGTGATCTTTTCTTTGTCAGAAAAATTGTGAATAGAGAAATAACCTTCTAGTAGAGTTAACCATTTTTCTAGGGCTTCTACATCTATTTGTCCTTCAAATATGGGAATATCAAAATTAACTTGTACCTTGAAAGTTGAGGTGCCTCCAAAGTGGCCACTTGATGAAGATGCGCCTGATGCTATCGGCAGGTGTTGAAGGATGTGAGAAAAATTCTCCATCATTTCATCCCTCTGTCGAGTGAGAGCTTGCTCAAGAAATAGATTGATAGGATCGTCTGTTCCATCATTTTTATTTTCTTCAACCATTGAGGGTTTCTTGGGTGTGTGAGAGTGATTGTATTCAAAAGAGACAAGCTCAAGACCCAACTTGTTATAATCGAACCTCGTCGGGGACATGCACTGAAAAAACGATCAAGAGCAGCCTGCTCTGATACCACTGATTTGGATTTTATGAGCAGAATGAAATGAATACCGATTATTAAAAGGTGCTTAACACAAAATAACAGATATACAGTAAAATTGGTTTTCTATTCAATAATTAAATAAGCTGAAACTGTAAAATGCAGTGGAAACAAGCTTGTTGGAATGGTGACAACTTATCTCTTAGAAGAGATGTGACGGCAACGCGCATTTGCCAGAAGATGATTACAATGAGGCTCTGAAGGAATTTTTACATTAAGTAGGAATTCCAAAAACCCTTTACATCCAAAAACCTAACCCTAGGAGATGAAGTGCCAAAATTCACGTTGGCCCCGTTTGGGTAAGTGAGTACATCAACTTCTCGGGGTCGTAACTTTTGCATAAGATCTCCGTTTTAGGCCTGTGTTAGCTTGTTGGAAATGTATCGTCGAGGCAATTCATTTTGGGGGCTCAATTATGCCTTTGGATATCATTGAGAACCTCAATATCAAAAAACCTTCATTTGGGCCCTCAAAATGGTCCCGGAAGTTAAAACCTACTAAAAATAGTAAATTGCCAAAATTCTTAGAAAACTGTTTTGAGCCATTTGGAAAAGGTGGGTGGCCACCGATATCCACCTGGATCATGCTGACACTAGATATCGAGGATATCTATTTTCTGACGGGGTTGTCACGACCTGGATACCATGCTACTCTGATTGGAGGTAGAGGCGACGGACTTCCTATGAGCGAGTATGTTTGTCGATATTGTGTTCTCGAGGCTTAGACAAGAAAGGGTAAGGTCACCATCCGTGGTGTCAAAAATCTGACCTTGCGGACTATCTTGTTTACCATTGCATGCATGGTCGGGAGCATTGCTCCTCACATGGCTCTCCAGAGCTATTTCCAATATGCAATAGAGTGCATAGAGCCTCGGGTTTTCAACTGGTCAGACACGGTTCTCTGTAGTATGAAGAGTCAACCGACAAAGTGCAAAAGGGGTGATCTAAAGTGGTTTGGGTACGGGTCACTTTTGGTGTCATTCCTCCTGTGGGGCTGGTAAACCCCAATCTACCTGTAGTCGTAGCAGTCGGACACTAACTAAAGAGGGATAGAAGACATATCGTTTAAACACCGCTTCCTCTCACCATCGCCATCCTAGATCCATTCCAACGCTCATACAATGATGAACTTGAAAAAGAACGCAACCAACCAAAGTGATAGTAATAGCATAAAATCAATATAAACCTATGTATGTGATCAAGGAATCATACAATAAAACACAACAAGATTTATAGGAAATAATCATATTAAATGTGAAAGAAAGATTACAACCATGGCCTTGATGTCATAAGGTCCCTTCCAACTGTCCTTCGTTCCCCACACACTTCCACTCCAAGAATT
>ML834314.1:33106-48134 GCA_009831015.1 Picea engelmannii
CATGTCAGGTAACACATGTCATGGCCACCAAACATACATTGTGGATCCATGCCATTATGACTCGAATCTGAGCATAGCCACCAAAATTACACTGTCGATCTATGTGTTAAAGACTCAAATTTGAACATAGCAATGAGACATACAATGTGGATCTATGCAATAGTACAAACTGAATATACTCCAACGCAACCTGAATCTATCAGAAAATATCCAGGGTCTTCATCTCCACCACTCTATAGTACGAATCTAACCATGTGAATACATGGGTCGAAGTCAAACATGGTAGAAACCACTTGATTACCGATCATTAGAGTATACCATTAACAAGTGCGAGGGAAATCACCATTAATGCCAATGACCCCCAAGGTACACTAGTACAATCCAAAAAATGTGAATCAATGAGTTGAAGTCAAACACTCGGCGAAACCTTCTGATCAGAGGTCAATAATGAAAACCCATTGTCGAAAGCAAGGAAACTTTCCATTGAGGCATGCAAGTTCCAAGGTACCAATTGGTTTCTAAGTCTAATTCCTGGATAATGAGTTGAAGTCAACAGGAAAAGGATCATCACAAGAGGGCCTTAATGTATCCCACATCAATGACATGAAACAGGTAACAAGATTTGAAGTAGATCAAAGTAACAAGTGATTTAGGACTGTCTCAGGGATGGCCAACGCAACAGAAGGCTTAAGGACTGTAGAAATGGACAACGCAATAGAAGGCTTTTTGGGTTGGACATCTTTTTGAACATATTGATGACACAACAACTATCTTAGAAACACTAACTCAACAATAGGGATCACATACCAATTTGTAATCTTATAAAGGAGTATGATCAAGAGACTAGTGGATTTTCCAACCTAGACACAAAGCGAGTGAAAGGGTGTCATGTTCAAAAGTGACTCTTCCATGGAATACAGGTTTAGACATATTTCTTTCCCAATTTCCCCCCCACCATTTCTAGTGAGTACCTCTTTATTTTTACACAAGCTTGAGGAGGATAACATATTCTTTTCAATTTAAGCTCATCCTTCGGACGAGTCACTCAGAGTATGTTTAACAAACCCTAAGAAGGAGTGGTTCGGTCCCATATGGGCCTTTCAATTTTTGTTTAATGAGTCCAAAGAAAGAAAACTCAGGGGTTTTTCATGTTTAGAGAGTTTGAAAAACACTTAAAGAGAACTCTCTCAGTTCCTTTTTCATAAAGTAGTCTAATGAGACCGAAAAAGAGATAAACTATCGCTCAACAAACATTTTCTTCAAATACTTTAACGAGCATCAAGAGAACAAGGTCACTCAAAAATATTTTCATGTTTAGAGAGTCTGAAAAGAGCTTAAAGGAAACTCCAGGGGGTTCCTTTTTCGTATAACCTTTACAAGTCTGAAAAAGTGATAAAAGTATACTCGGTTACATTCTCACATATTTACGAGCATGAGAAAGAACAAAGACTAATCTCAGTAACTTATTCTCATGTATTAACGAGCATGAGAAATAACAAAGACTAAGCTCGGGATTGTTTTTATTTTTATGCAAGCTTTAAAACAAAAAAAAACTATGCTTGGGATAGATTTTATTTTTACACAAGCTTAAAAACTAAAAAAAACTATGCTTGGGCCTAGTTTTATTTTCACACAAGCTTGAACCAGAGGAAACTATGCTTGAGATAGATTTTATTTTTACAAAAGATTAAAACTAAACAAAAATATGCTTGGAGTAAGTGGTTTCATTTTTACACGAGCTTGAACCATAAAAAACGATGCTTGCAACTTCCCATCGCATAACATAGGGATGGTTGGTACTTAGCCCCCATCTTAATAAGATAATAGTTTAACTTCAACATGAATTCCAAAGGCCGTGGCCAAATTCCCCCCAAGCTTCATTTTATCCAACTGCAAAGGTGAATGAAATGAAGATTCAAATACTAGATGAGGGACTTGAATCAAACAGAGAGGGGGAACAATCTGTTTCATTTTTAAATGATCTTGACACAGGAATAATAACTATGCTCGTGAATCTAGGTTCAATCCCCAAACCTCTGTTTCATATTTTAACGAGGTTGCCACAGGGACGAAAAAATATCCTCGTAAGTGGTTTCATTTTTTAATGAGCTTGAAATCAAAAAATCATGCTCAAAGACCTTTGTTTCATTTTTTAACGAGGTTGCCTCAGAGACGCAAAAACTATCCTCAAAATCTTCTTGATCATGGATTGCAAGAGGACAATGCTCCAGAAGGACACCATGTCAAGGGACAAAACTTGGTCATGGCTTCCAAGAGGTCTTCACTAGAAGGAAGAAACACACTTTGGAAGTACACCATGTTCAGAGTCGTGACAGGAGTAAAGATATCAGGCTCTAACAACCCTATCGAAGAGATCACCATGTCAACTACTGGATCTAAGTCATCAAAATTTGAATTTATGGGCAACAATGCCACATAATTGACCTGTGGCGGGGGTGATACCATCTGCATATAAGAACCATTCAGGGAGGCAATCCAGGTGGGGTCAACGAATGGAAGTTGATCAATAGTTACAACTCGTCCATTGTGAGGGAAAGATGTCACATGAAAAAGAGTAGACACAATAGCTTTCATGGCATAGACATAATATCACCCAAGGAGTAAATCAAAATCCAAGGGATCTTGGATGACCATGACATCAATAAAGATAGTTTTCCCTCCAAAAGTTACAGGAAACTGAGGAAGGGTCCCTAAAGGTTGACTGGTTCTTCTGTTAAAATCTGACAAATTATGTGTAACCAGGGCAAGCTGAGGACAACCCAAAGCTTTCCAAGCAAAAGAGGACAAAACACTAATGGACGCACCTACATCTATCAACGTCTGAGGAACGTCCCGACCACAAACTTGCACTGTAATCTAGAAAGGAATGTGAGAGGGAAGACGAGGTCTAGTTAGCACACCCCAATTAAAAAGGATGGCATCATTACTTAGAGGGGGTATCATGGAAGAAGGAGGAATACCCTCCGACACGACAGAGTCTATATCAACGAGAAAAACATGGGCAGTATCGGGTTTACTCTTAAGCAGGAGAGTAGGATCGACCAATGGAGAGATCAGATCAACCACTTGGGTTTCATTCTCCAAGGGGGGAATGGGGTCGACAGGTGGAAACAGATTGACCACTTTAGTTTCACTCTTTGAGGGGAGAGAGAGATTGACCAAGGATGGTATCGGATCAACCACTTTGTCAACTGGTTCAACTAAGGATGTGACCAGTTTGACAACATGATCAACCAAATTGACCGATGAAGGGACCAGAGTGATCATTCCATCAACTATAGGGAGGTCAAGAGTAAGCTTGTGATAAGCGGCTGGAAGTTGAGGTTATGAAGCAGGTATGTCTTCCAGGAATTTCGAGGCTTCTTCCATATGAGGGGAAAGGTAAGTTAGATGACTCCCTTTGCATAGCATACATGGGAACTTGGCTCAACTTTTCTTCTTCCCAGCTATATCGTGACTGGTTGATGGGAGGTCATCAACATGTTGTTCAGAGGATAACGACATGGGTTGGCGAGGGTGTGTATACCATACTTCTATAACCTTGGGTAGATCAGGGCAATCCTTAAGAAGATGGCTACCCTTACAAAGCCTGCAAAGGTACTTGGGCTTACGGGTTGTTTGGGTGATCTTGACATCATCAACACTCCCAACATGATTAACAGTAACTGGTTGTTTTACAACATGTTTGATAGTGGTTGGAAGTTTGTATCCTTGCTTATTTTTCTTCTTCTTATTCTTTCATTTCTTCTTCTTCTTATCCACCAAGTTACTAGCTTGAGATCTTTCACTCAACGAAGAAGATCAAATGGAAGAAGACCTTACAAGTGAAGAAGGTGAAGAAGATTTTATTGGTGAAGACGGCGAAGGATCAACATGAGGTTGATGTTCTTGGGGGGAAGTGCTTACGACCGAAGCACTTACTGCATTCAGGATTACCTAAGTAGAAAACAACCATACTGGTAATCCAATTGTGAGACCCAGAAGGCTTAAAGTAGCGATGTGAGGAGGCGCAATGTTTCCATAAGAAGGAAAAACAAAAGGTTTCCCTAAAGTAGGGGTTTCTTCATTGGTCATTTTGAGAACTGATGCCATTAAAACAAATATCCAACCTAAAGTCTTCTAGGGAAAACAAACAACACGCGCTAAAAATATAGTAAGCAAGAAAGAAAACAAAACCTTCTCGCAATGAACTCACTAGTTGGTGATGAAATCCAACATCATGAGAACAAAGTAATAAGGGGCTGAGATAGAGTGGGTGGAAAAGTTACATTGACGACCTGCTTAATGGACTTACACCCTGGTGCAAACTCCCACACATAATCGCGGGTATACCCTGCAAGGAGCCCGAGTGAGTTTGGCCAACGTCGATTCCAGGTACCGTGAAGACTTTCCCCTCCACGGTCACCTTGTGTAAAGACCCTAAATAGATAGGCCACTAAGATTACCAATCACTACAGTGATGCCTGTGGAAATAGTTGACAGTATGATCCATGTGCAAGGGCAGGTTATCTAGCCCAAAATCAACTTGAAAGGCTTCCACTCATCATTGTGGGTATACCTTTCAAGTGACCCCCATAATACGCGCAACCTCTACATCAATACCAACAAAGCAGGGTGAGTAACTATGCCAGTCTCAATGCGACCTCGTGATTTACCCTTGTGTTAGAAGGGCTTCCCATGACAAAATGTAATAAGTGGATTTAACCTCTCCCTAACTCAAGATTCTATGTTTGTTTGCAACTTTGGAAAGTTATATTTCACACCTATTCCAAATCCCTACAACTAATCTAATGTAGGTTTGCTACCAGAAAGTATAAAAAATGTCTAATCAGTTTTTATAAGCGCTTTATTTTATGGTTGTTGTTACTCAATAGGAAAATGGCATGAACAATATGGTGTTTTGACCGACTCGAAAGTTATGCAAATATATGAAGATGAAATGTTTTCATTTTGATGAAAGATATGCTACGAGAAGGAGAAAACATTTATCATTCCCATATGCACAATGTCTCAAAATATTAAAACTCATCAATATCAATATTCTCAAGAAATGAGCAAAAAAGATTGTACACCAATGCACGATTCATGGCCCCTTGATTTTTTTTTTTTCATAATTTAAGATAAAAAAATGACAAGAATCATGAAATTCTACTACTTCAAATGAAAGGATGCCCCCAATCCAATATAAAGCAAGAAATTAAATCTTTTTGTTTCAAAAATTTCACTAAAAACAATAATGAATTTTCTTAAAACAAAGAAACCCAAACTAAAAGTTTCCTTTTAAAGCGAACTATTCAAAAGAAATCTGATCTTTCCCTAAACAATTATAAAGAAAACACACACTTTGTAATTGAAAGACACTCAAAGAAAGAGACTAATCCTTCAAAACCAAACAAAGCAGAGATGGCTAAAATCAACTCAAAGAATGTCAAGCAGACTGTAAACAGATCAATATAGGATCCAAAAGTTCAATCCAGTTGATCAAAGAAAAACTGGGCATCAAAATATAACAAGACCCAATACAAAAACATTTACAAACAAGTTTGCATCCCAGTAATGATGTACAGTGCGAAAATTAGGCATTTTCATATTCTAGACACAGGTAGGGTGTGAGAAGGTCGCACTGGACTGAACAGTAGGGTGCGAAAATCAAGGGTTTTCATAGGTTGTATATAGGTGAAGTGCGGGAATGTTTGTAATCAAAAGGAATTTGGAAAAAGGACAAAGAGTCTAAGTGAACTTTCAGATCAAAGAGTCTGGATGGATCTCCCACGGACTCAGAGACTAGAAAACAAGCAATCAAAGCAAGGGCAACTAGACTAACTAGGAAACAATATGTTCCCCAGTGGATTCACCAATTTTGTTATAGGATAAATCGATAGGTGCGGACACTAATTGATCTCCCTAGATCCACCTAGATCTAGAAAAAATCACACCAGAACATGACGCTTTCCTTAAGTTTTTAAATATTGAATTCACTAACTAAAGAGGGATAGGTGACATACCGTTTAAAAACCGCTTCCTCTTGCCATCACCATCCTAGCTCCATTCCAACGCTCATACAATGATGAACCTGCAAAAGAACGCAACCAACCAAATTGATAGTAATAACATAAACTCAATATAAACCTATGTATGTGATCAAGGAATCATACAATAAAACACAAGCTTTATAAGAAAGAATCATATTATTGTATCATATTAAATGTGAAAGAGAGATTACAACCATGGATTTGATGTCATAAGGTCCCTTCCAACTGTCCATCATTCCCCACACACTTCCACTCTAATAATTCTAAGAGCATATATTTGATAATATTCACAATCTATCTTGACAAAATGGCTCATCTAGCCAAGCTAACAATCTCCAAAGCTCAATCCAAACCAAGCTAATCCCAAAAGCTACAAAGCTCAAAAGCTAATCTCATCTAAGCCAACTTTCTCCATGAGATCTCCTCTCCTTTCATAAGCTGAAGAGGATAAGGTGAGGAGGTTAGGATGATCCCACCAAATCATGAAAGTGAGTAAGATCCAAACCATTCGGATGCCACCTCACCATGGAAGTTTCTCCTTCTAGAAGCATTGAGAAGATGCTCATTTTTCCCACATATGAGCATTCTCGCATCCTACTTATAGAGAAACCTATGAACCTCTTGCAACCCATCTATGGTGCAACTTGTGAGAATCAGGAATTCTCTCACCCTACCTATATAGAAACCTGCGAACATCATCTTTAATAGGGGTTTTACAAAGGAGAATGCAACTTCTTTTCTCAGGAAATGTTCTTCTCCCTTCTTTCTTCAGGAACTCGGGCCACTGACCCCTCTGAAGGAAACAGATAGGTTTACATCATTAACGGTCATAGGGATGACGGAAATAATGTGTAACACACTCTTTCTTGAACAACAAAAAATGAATACGTGTGATAAATTGATCACAGATGAGAGAGTAGAATTTCTTATACCTGTTCTCCCACAAAATGTCGAAATATACATGGACCGGGAGTTCTGAGGCATCCCAGCTCAATTCATTCCAACAAAGGCATTTCTGGCACATATGACATTCAATAAATAAGAATTCATGTAGAAGGGCAAGGTTTCTCCTTCTTTTAGTGTCTGAGTCTTTCATATGCAAGTGCTCAACTATTTGGAGATGATGACACCCTAGTTAAAAACTATTCCAGAAATGGATATAGTATAAGCTAGAGGCATCCAAGCCTCTGAAAACCTAGAGAAATATTTCTCCCCATGCAACCGACAGAGGAGGATCATTAAATAGATATACGACTCCCTTAAGTTCGTCTTCAAGTACCAAATGGAGGTCCGATTGGTAAAATTGTTATCCTTTCTCCACCACGAAGCCATCATCTTGTTAGTGTTGTGTTTCTCATAGAAGCTCATAACAAAATCGGTGTTCAGCTGCTCCTCTTGCTCTCTGAGCTTGTAGTAATTATAGACCTCCATTGTAAGTAAAACCTCAACTCACTCGCCATTGTCGTCATTAAAAAAAAAAAAATTGTGTGTCATTGTGATCGATAAGCCACTTTAGGAGTTCTATGCAGGGTAATACTGGATTTTTTCTCGCTACAATATGAAGATATTCCTTTCGGATGTTTGGCAGGACTTCATCGTCGACTTTTCTTGTATCGGGATCACTGTGCAGGGTATATTCAGGGAATTCTTCCCACTTGATATTCTGTAAAAGTTCTCCTCAGTGCAGGAGTACTGTCTTGGTCCCTATGCTTGCCTATGTGTCTCAGAAGGCTGGGGGTGAATGAAAACCTTCTTGGTGGATGTCTTGATGACAAACACCGTCTTTGGAGTGAATTCCAATTGTTTCGTGACCGCTAGGGCAGAACCTTCTCCCACCTCTGGTTCCTTTAGCTTCGATTCTCTTGGATATTTCCTAGTGGTTGGTTTTCTTGGAGGCATTGTTCCTAAAAATGAAACAATCCTTCAGAGAAATATTGGATCATAATGTAAATGTGAGGTTAAAACATAGAAAAATTCAGACTAGCACATATCTCTAACGCTTGCTAAACTCTGTGGTTTAATACTCACAGGATCTTGGAGACTTATTCCAGATTTCTCGCCTCACTCCTTCGTCTGACCTGAACTTCTTTGCATGCAAAATAGTCTTGTTTACAATGGCTTAAAATAATTTGATGAGAAGATCTTACTAGTCATATCAACCAATTAATCCAGGTGATGAGTGAAATTCAAAGAAATCTACCACCGAATCTCTACAATTTAATTCATTGTGGGTTGACGGCGGAGGCCAGGAGGGTGATGTGTTATATCGGCAGGTTCAAATGGTCTTTTTGATTTGCGCACGAATTAGAAACTAATGAGAGATTTTGGAATTACTTATCCCTTTGAATGCATCGTATCTAGCGTTAAAATGTCCCATCATGTCATTTTTTGAGTGGGTAGGTCGAGGATTGGCGATGCATGGTGAATGTTTCATTGGAAACCTCATGTTTATAACTTCCAACACCAATTCATTTTGTCGTACATAGATGAAATGGAAAAACTAACTCGGGGTGAGAATCGTGCCTCGGGAAGTGCTAACAACTTAAGGGAAAACTCGATCATATGTTTAACCGCTTTGGAAAAGACATGTGATAGGTGGGGTAAGATGGTTTGATAATGTATCCCAATCGGAGTTGGGGTTTTCAACAAGATTCTTGTGTCAAAATAAACCTAGGAATTTTGATGCTGAAAAGTATCAGGGTCAGCGATCAGAGGGGGGAATAAACCTGTCACTCCCTTTCTACGGACCTACCTTCTCAAAAATTTCTTCAATGCCGAGAGTTTCAGGGATCAGATATCGATCATTATTTCTTCCTTCGTAAGTGCTTACTCCTTCAGTTGTTTGTTTATTCCGAAGGGATCGGTCATCGACGATATCCTTAGTGATGTTTGTCATGAAATAAAACTCTCGTCTGTCTATGCTGACGAAGATCGGCGCTCGGCTACCTTGGTTCTCTTGAGAAATTTCCTTTCATGCTTAATCCTTTCTAATGCCGAATTTCTTAAGCGCGTAGAGGAAAATCTTTGGCTGTCGATTCTTTTAAACAAAATTTAGTCTTTTTTAAGTTAATTAAAGGCAACATTTTTCATACTGAAGTAGAATCGAACAGTGCAAAAGATCAAGTGGTACCCAAAAAGTAAAATTTGACATATGATTTTTAGGGTGTGTTGAGTGCTCAACAAAGGGTGACTTACTTAGTGAAAGCAGAATATTTGTTCCTTTTCTGATATGAAAGCTAGTGGAGAACCTTACTGGCTTTAAATCAGAGCTTTGTTTACCCTTAGATTTGAAATTCTCTGGTTGATTCTTCTGGGTATTCCTGTGGGGTTTTCCCCCTTTTTTCCTCTTTCATTTCCTGTAACCTTGACTCATGTTAGTTTGAAAAAATATAGTAAAGTATTCACAAGATGTTATTGGATAAATCGGTATATGAGAACACTAACAGATCTCCCTAGATCCACCTAGATCTAGAACAAAACAGGACAGGACATGACTCTTTCTCTAAGTTGCAGTCATTGAATCTACTACCAAGAAGGAATGAGCGACATACCTTTAATCGCTTCCTTAGGTCTTTGTTGTTCCTACTTCACTCTGGTTCTCTTGTGAGATCAGGTCCAAGACAACACAAACCAACCAAAGTGAAGATAGGAAAATATATTCAATGTCAACCTATGCATATGATCAAGGAGTTATGCAATAAAATAGGAGTGATTTTATGGGAAAGGGACATGCCACTGTATTATATTAGATGAAAGTAGAAGATACAACCAGATCACCTTGATATTGTAAGCTTCCTTTCAGTGGTCCTTGGTTCCAACACACACACTTGATCTACACTTGCATGAAGAAGATCCAGTACAACTTGATAGACAAATAGATTCTTCAAGCTTCAATCCAAAGAGGGTTCTTCACACAATTATTTCATCAATTCTCCATTCAACCTTGCTTAAAATATTCCTTAAGAAACCTTTCATTATATAGGAGAAGGGAAGAGGGTTAAAGGGATGAGGATGATCCCACTAAATCTGAGAAGTCAGTAGGATGCAAACCATGCGAATGCCACCTCATTTTCTAGAAGATTCCCTTCTAGAACCTTCGTAACCTCTTATTTTTTCCAAGCTTTGAAACAGTCTCATACCCTACCTATAGAGAAGATTGTGAATAGTTCGCACTCCAATTATAGGGTTTCCTGCAAGAATGAAGGATTTTTGCACCCTATAACATAGACAACTTGTGAACTCATCTTAAAAATATGCTTTTTAAAAGAAGACAACAGTCACTTTACTCAAGAAAAAGGTCTTCATCAGAGCCTAGACACATAACTTGTAGAGACATCACTAGAGTGACCAACATAATGTTTAATAGAATGCCCCCCAAAGTATGAGGCTAGAACTCATGATAGACGAAATACTTTGTAAAATGTGTGTGTGTGTCAGAAACAAGGAGCGCACCTAATTGGAAACCTGTAAACAACCAAGCATCTGCAGAATATAATACCAGTACTGAGGTAGGCATTCCCGTGCTCAGATCACAAATAAATGAAATCATAAACGTAGGCCATGGAAACTAATCATACACCGTGGATCCATGTCGTCAAAATGCTACATAGCCACTAGGAATACACTATGGATCTATGTGAGAAGACTCGAATTAAGACATAGCCACGTGACATACAAAGTGGATCTATGTGTCGATACAAATCATGCATACTCCATCGCAGACTAGATCAAAATGATGAGACCCAGGGTCTTCAATCACGTCACCTGAAAGTAAAAATCTAGCCATGTGATTAAATGTGTTGAATTCGAACATGGTAGAAACCACTCAATTATCGGTCATTGATGAAAACCGTTAACAAGTGCGAGGGAAATCATCATTGATGTCAATGACTCCCAAGGTACCAAAGTACAATCTGAATGAATGTGAATCAATGTGTTGAAGTCAAAGACTCGGCTGAATCTCTCAATCAGGGATCAATGATGTGAAACCCCTGTCTAAAGCGAAGAGACCTGCCATTAAGGCATGCAGGTTCTAAGGTACTAAATGATTTCTATGTCTTATTCCCGGATAATGAGTTGGGGTCGATGGAAAAAGACACAAAATAAGTAATAGATTTTGAGGGCAAGTCAAAGTATGAATATGATTTGAAACAGACACAGAGAAGGCCGACATGGTAAGAATGGACAACTGTAGATGGCCTACTCAATGGAGGACTTGTTTGGACTACTCTTGAACATATGAATGACACGACAGTGGTCTTGGCAGCATTGACTCAAAGACAACCCAAGATATGACCTTGTAGTAAGTCAAATGAGAGACAAATGGATTTCCCAACCAGGATTCAAATGAGGAACAGGGAGTGTCATGTTCAAGAGTGACACTTACTACCACTAATACAAATACCGAAACATATCCCTTTCCCAAAATCCCCCCCACCATTTCTGACGAGTACCTCTTTATTTTTACACAAGCTTGAGGAGGATAACAAATGCTTGTTGATGTAAGCTCATCCTTTGGATGAGTCCCTCAGAGTATGTTTAACAAACACTAAGAAGGAGTGGTTCGGTCCTGTAAGGGCCTTTCGATGTTTTTTTAATGAGTCCAAAGATAGAAAACTTGGGCGTTTTTCATGTTCTGAGAGTATGAAAAACACTTAAAGAGAAAATCTCCCAGTTCCTTTTTCGTAAATTAGTTCAATGAGACTGAAAAAGTGATAAACTATTGCCCATCGAACGTTTTCTTCAAATACATTTACGAGCATGAAAAGAACAAGATCGCTCGGCAATCTTATCGTTTTTACGGATCGTGAAAAGAACTTAAAGGATACTCCCTTGTTTTCGTTGTTTTTGTGTTACCATTACGAGTAAAAAAAGATGAAAAAAGTATACCTGGTTATGTTCTCATGTATTTTTGAGCGCAAGAACGAACGAAGACTTAGCTCGAGGTTTTCCTTACAAAACCCTAAAAAGGTACTCGTTCACGTGATGAATATAAAAAAGAGAAAAAATGCCCGTATACTGTCGTTTGGACTTCGAAGTCACTATATCTGCGAAAAACCATACTCACAAGGCTATTAGGGTATTCGTTTTTTTAAGCAAAGCAATAAAAATAAAAAATCAACAAGAAATAGTAAAAAGTGAATAAATATGGGTAAAAGGGTTTTTTACCATTTCATTGTTACTTTGCCAAAAACTTGTCCAACACACCTCCTTTTTCCTCAAATTTCTTTGCTCGATTGTAGGAGGTACAAGCAATCATTCGACAAATGGTTTGAGCCAACGAGGTAATCTCCCGATTTTATAACTTTTCCATGGTTTACTTTTGATTTTTATTGGCAATTTTAGAGTTTTGAGTCCATTTTAGGGTCGGTAGGTGCGCTCAAGCATTCTTGCAGGTGGGCCATTTGATACTTGAGAGAATCTAATATTTTCGTAGGTGAACTTCAGTGCACCTACGAGAATCTCGCATTGTGCAAAAGGTTCACCTGCGAGGGCTGAAAAATAGATTTTTGTGTGTGGTTTTGCTCAATAAAAATTTGTTCAAGAGGTTAAAAATGAGTTGTTGACTTCCTTCTCATGACTCCATTGTAGGTATTGATCATCACGGTGTTGGAATGGAGGGAAAGAGAACAAAAGGAGGATGATTCCATTGTCGGGAATGATCCAGGTACGGTCGTTTCCCTCTGGGAATGTGCAATCTTATTTTTTTTTAGGATCCCAGGCATGAGAGCCTAACTCAGATTGTTAGAGTACCTGGTCCACATGTGGGATGTGGATCAATAGTTACTTCATGTAGGGGTCCACACGCTAACACTAGATATCGAGGATATCTAGTTTTTGACCAGGTTGTCATGATGTGGATACCATGCTACTCTGACCGGAGGTAGAGGCGACAAACTTCCTATGAGCGACTATGTTTGTCGATATTGTATTCCTGAGGTGGAGAGAAGCAAGGGTAAGTTCGCCATATGGGGGGTCCAAGATTTTACCCTGCAGACTATCTTGTTTACCATTGCATGCATGGCTACAAGTGCGGCTCTGCACATGGATCTCCAGAGATATTTCCAATACGCAATAGAGTGCACAGAGCCTCAGGTTTTTAACTGGTCAGATGTGGTTCTCTGCAGCATGAAAAGGAAACTGAAAAGGTGCAGAAGGGGTGACCTGAAGTAGTTTAGGTACGGGTCACTTTTGGTGTCATTCTTCCTCGAGAGGGTCCCACTGCTGCGACTATAGGTAGATTGGGGTTTACCGGCCCCACAGGATCCGAGGATGCTGAGGTGGTGTAACCTCATGGCTTGGCACGTAGTAGGGCCTATAATCAAGTATAATGATTCATTTTTTGAATGGTTGAGGCCCCAGATGTTGATGATCGATGACTACGCATATGTCGGTTTAGATTTCCAAAGAGATCCAGATTTGGTCCTGCCTAAGGATGCTCAGTGGGGTGACTTGGGTGAGAAGTACACGTTTTGTTCTTTTTTAATGTTTTTGCAAATTTTATTATATAAAATGTTTTTATGTTTATCCAAGGACTAATCAAAAAATTCATTTTAATGACACAGATGTGGGGCCATATCGACCTACAGGAACATATCCCATTTAGAGGCGAGGCGAAGCAGCTCCAGTGGCAAGATGGGATGTCAAGGACTAAGAGACAGTGGAATAGAACTTAGAGGTGTTGACTGTGGATGTCCTGGACATCGCTATTGGGGAGATCCCAAGACATTATCAACACCATACTATGGGTGTGTCCAAGTCTCTCAATCGACTGCTCCGTAGAGTAGCCCGAGTGTTATAACCCTAATTTGCACCAGACATGCTTACCTGGCATCAAGCCATCTCAGATTCCTTCTTTGCCAAAACACTGTTGAACAACTCTTCTTAAAAACCCCTTTTATAAAGGCCCACACGCCCTGCCCCATTACTACATACATGTACACGCTAGTTGGCCCAAGACAACCCGTGTGTACCTACAAAAGCACGTAAAAAGGAAAGTTGTTGACACAAAACACAACTTTGGGTAAGTTAACTAAACCTTTCGGCCATGCATGGCTGGTCACTTGACCAAATACCTAGCTTCTTCTAGCCTATAAAAGAAGGGTTAGGGGTCCCATTTGAAAGGAGGAGAATCATAGTAAAGAAACTATACTCGATTGAGCATTCCCTTTGTCCCAACCTTTATCCATCCTTGTGCAAAGAGAAGTATAGAGAAAAGCAGTTGGATGACAGTGGAAGAAGAGACCAGGACTAGGATCGAGGAGTAGTATCTGACTTTATCATTGTAAGGTATCATTGTGAAGTTAATAAAAGAATTTCTTTTCCCGTCCCGCCATATGAGATTGTCATTATTGGAATGTTGATTGTAGGATTGATTAAATATCTAACCCATTAGTTCATAGATCAAATGCATGTGGAGTTCTTTGTTTGTCTTTAGTGAATGCAAGTTAGCATTAGGAGGAGAGTTGCAGTCAAAGAACAACCAAGCGCGAAAAGGGATCGACATCAAACAAGAAAAATAAGGTACGTCAACTTAATCTCTTGAGCCTTGTATTTACATATGAGTAATGGGGGTTTAGGCATGGGATGATGGTAAAAAGTAAGAATCTTTAGGTCATTTTTGCATGCATGATAAAACCCTTAGTGCTAGTCTGTAGGAGGGATTTCCCACCCACAACAGAATTGGCGACCATACTGGGGATCTCTAGAGTTTTTGGGAATGTTTTTTCTTGGGTATTTTTAAGAACTGGTTTCATTTCCTGTTTTTAAAGTTTCTGCAAAATTCTGAGCTAACAAAGATTCTGGTCTTCCATACCAGTTGTCTCTTTTTCTTTTCTTGACTGCATTTTTTTTCGAGACCCACTGAGGTACACGCAACCTGTATAAGGTCTGCACGCGTGTACTCGCGCCCTACCTTCTCACAACCCACGTGTACATGCTAGTTGAGGAAGTGTCAGTTGCCTGTATGATTCCAA
>ML834315.1:0-36437 GCA_009831015.1 Picea engelmannii
CACATGAAAACTCATGGTATATTTATATATATATGGGAAAATGATTATTCTGTTGAATGGTAATCCTCCACTAGCAAGGTATGTGGGACATGTTATTTTGGTACTAAGTGTTAAATGGGCATATACTAGTTATGAAAATCCATGAGGGAGGCTCGATTTGATTTTGAATATGGAAATGATATGTTATGTTGGATATACGATTGTTGATATTGTTGATGGAACAAAGTATTGGAGGCTAAGTGTGCTCCATAGTTGATTGTGGTTGATGGCATTTAATGTGGAAAGAGTGGAATCGACGTGCATTTACTACACATTTTTATTACCCTACCTCGAAGTCACCACCTTCACTATTCTCCTCACGCTTGTTTTGGTTTCTCTGGTTAGTAACACTTCCATTGTGCTCAGCCTTGGAGGAAAAATAATTGTGCTATGTTAATTGTTTTAGAATTTTTCTTACATGTATGGTCTTTTACCTCTTCATTCATGAATTGTTAGCCCTGCTCTAGATAAAATCATTTTGTTGACTCTGAGAGTTTGCATGCAGAATGTGTTTGTTTTCCAAAGTTTATAGTGGATTGTTTGTGGCCATTCTAGTAGTGTAAAATACATTTTGATTTGGGTTTCTTCCTGTTGACATTTAAGTGTTTCAAACTGGTAATATCATTCATAATTCCATTATGTTTGAGGTATGTGGTTGTGTTGCGTCTGGAGAAAATGATGGTATTGTTATGGTATGAATGTTGGAAAACGTCTTATGGTGAATACGTTTAGTTTCACTCATTTCTTGTAACTAAATTTTAAAGTGTTTTCTCTGGAAAAGAAAGGAAACATTTGGGTTTCGTGACTACTACATAATACCCTTAACTCCTTACCCGGACCTTGGAAAAATTCCAGTCCTTTCCTAATATCCTTACCAACATTTGAAAAGTTATGGAGGCATGTGTATTGTCTTATGGTCACTTTGGGAAGTTTGTGATGGGAAGGAATTTTTTTGGCTTTTCTTGTAGCCATTCCTTAGAACCTACGCCTATATGTATTCTCCAGGCCTTGTTTCCCCATCCAATATGTGGCCAAGTAAATAAATGTAAAACCAAATTTGAATTTTTGTTTATGGTCTCGACCCAACAGTGGAAAATATTGGTTAGACCCAAAAAATCGTGGCTCGTTTGTTATTTATCTATGAGGGAATTTGGTTGAATTTGAAGTTAGTATGAATTTGATGAAACAATGACCACTAAGTTCACATTGGGGTTTCAAACCCGGTTGGTTTTTGCAACTGTTATTTGAGTTTGTGGTGTAAATTTTATATAATGAAATGTTGTTGGCTTTATGTTTCTTTTCACATCCTCTCATGCGAACTTGAGGCATTCTTATTATGATTATGATTGAGTCAAATTGACCTTGTAAATAGTCTCCTATAGAATGTTTTGCTAGTTTAAAAGGATATCTATATTTTAGAGGAAAAAGGGGAAAATGAAAATACAAGTTTGTTCGTCCTGAAATTTTATTTGAATTTTATATTGAGTAGTTTAAAAGAATTGTTTCCATGTTGTGGATTATGTGTGTTGAAGTTTAAAAATAATGTTGTGGCACAAACAAAAATTGGTAGTATTTTTGTCAAATTAGTTTGCAAATAATTGGCATGGCATACTGTGAATATCCAAATGTTCTAGTGAATGATGGCAATGTTGATTTTAAAATCAATGAATGGTATTTCGTGTAAAAGAACAATAATCATCTTGTTCCCATTCATTGTCTCATTTTTCACTCATTATATGCCCACAACCTTTTGAATAACATTTAATTCATTCCATGTTCTATTATTATGAATTTCATTTTAAGAAGAAAGGATTCAAAAGGATTGGATGATGACTTGATTTGGAAATTTTGATATGGTGACATTGTTTTTAGATGAAAAGGGATCTACATTTTGCTTGAACAATATTCATTTGTTGATTCCCATCCATGCTACCATTTTCCATTCATTACAAAACCCCCCATCTTCCCAATGACCTTGTAATTCCATGTTCAATTGCAATTGATTATTGAATTCGATATGTGGTGTGTTGTGTTAATGGATGGATTGTTTATACTTCTCCTGTGAATAATAGAGCCAACATTTTGATTTTATTTAGGTAGAGTATTAGTGAATGGATTGTTAAAAGTTTTCATATTCTGATTGGAATATTGCTTCAGGATGACTTTTTTTAGCAGGTGCAACAATGGCAGAGGTGAAAATAGAGGTAGAGGAAATAATTGACAAAGGGGTCATAGAAGGCCACTATTCTTAATACATTTTGACGTTGATCCACAAGAACTGAATCAACTTTTCCAAGATAGATTCTTCAATTTAGTTTTCCAATGGATTCTACAACCTAGACCTAAGAGGCCTCCTTTCCAGCCACATCAAAACTTCTCTTATGTTTGTGTCCCCCCTCATGTTTCTATGTAGCTAGAGCCACCTGCCAATGATGGATGTAAAGAGATTTTTCATCAGCCTGTTGCACATCATCATGGTTGGCCTAGAATACCGTTACCATTTCCCCCTCCTCCACCGCCATTCAACCCAAATTACCAAGTTGACCGTGTTTCCTCACCAGGCCGGTCCTTTCATGCAAGAAAGAGGTTAAAAACTATCATCCCTGAGCTAGAGTTACATAAAGGAAAAGGGATGGCTAATTCCTCCAAGTCTTCCAAAGACTCCTTTGAATCAGTGTCCTCTCATCTCCACCTCAAATATAGTTTATACCATGTCATCAATGAAATCCACCCACAAGGTTCCAATCAATTGAAGGTTGTTGCACAGGATCAGAAAAAGAATCAAAAGAAGGTAATAATGAAAATAAGCAAACCACCTCTCACAATAAATATGGGTTTTAATTTTATTTTTTTATAGAAGATTTTATTGGTATGTGGACAGAATGTTTTGGACAACAAGCATACATTTTGACAAAAAAAATTGGACAACATGGATATAATTCTATTTTTGAGCAATAGTCATGTTTTATTTTGATACTAAAATTTGACTATTCATATGAGGATGGGAGTTACAAGGAGAATATTTGAGTTACTGTTTTGGGTGTTATATTTCATATTTTGATGATCATTAAAAAAATGAAAATTCGAGTGACAAGGTGTCCCACCTATTTAGTTATTATTTAAATAGACCCTTATTTATGTATTATTATTTATTTATCTCAACTTAGTAGCTAAGCTAACTAAGCTTAACAAAAGAAAGGTAGTTAAACTACCATAACTTATTGGGAAAGAATAAAAGCTCAATCAAAAGAAGAGATAAAGGAGGAGAGAATAGAAGGGGAACTTCCAATATAAGGTATGCTCTATACTTTTGGGATAATTATTTTCTTCATTCATTTTGAGTTTACTAGAAAGATAAACCATCTTGATGACAACAGGGTCTTATTGAAGGAAACATGATTCAAAAATAAATCATATCTTTCAGTAGCTTGTTTCTAAATGTGTATGATCTATATTTAGCATTCTGTGTGTTCTTTTTTGTTAGTGGATTAGATTTTATGAATGATAAAGAATATTTTGCAGAGTCAAGTGACAACATTTTTATGGCAAGTTAATCTAGATATTTAGCTTCAGTTGTCTTTTTTTGTTAGAGTCTTTTTGTATAGTTCCCATTGAAGACTTCTAAATCTGACTTTGGTCCCCACCATCGCAGGGGTTTGTAAAGAGAATTAATCTTTTGTATCTTAGAATGAAGTTAATATAAAAATCATATTTTTTATTTCAGTCTCACATGTGTATCTTAATGATATTTTTCATATTTTTCTTTTGTCTGTCTCTTATCCATGTACACACTTATGCATATTTTTTCTTTCTTTCTTTTGCAAAGTTACATATAATATATAAAATCATCCTTGGTTCCTTGTAAATATTACCTGTGGATCAACTTATTGTTTTGAATTTAAGGCTATAAACTCCAAGTAGCATTCCCAACTATCTTGCCTTAGCCTAGAAAGATATGAAAATGTTTGAGTAAGGTTCTTCATACCTTTTCCTCAACACAACAGAAGCGAGGTTTCAAGTGGAATAGTGGGTTCCATATATGAACCCAATGAAGGCTGAAGGCTCCAACAACATATTCCAATCAAGCATAAGCACCATAAGAAAACTGAAACTGAAAGAAAAGAACTAAATAAGTCCTAAATACTACCAATGTATAATAATTACAAAGGGGAAAATGCCCAAGCATTGACACTCAAGCGTAGTACCTCTTGAGATATAACCCATTTTTGGGCTTTGATAACACATTACCTCCACAATTGGATAATTTGTAAGATCCCTTGTGTAGGTCATGCCTCATGATGTAAGGATTGTTCCACATTGGGTTAAACTTTCCTAACCTGAATGCATCCTTATCTTGATTGTAAACCAAAACAAGATCTCCCTTGAAAAAAATCCTTGGGCGGAAAGAATTATCGTATTGACTCTTGACATGATTTTTGTGTGTATCAATCATTGTGGAAGCATTGAGACATTGCTCATCGAGATGTTCTAGATGAAAAATACGTGCCTCCAATGAAAAATAATGCTTCCAACCCATGAACAAGTTGGAAAGGAGAGAATATAGTAGTATTATTAACCAAGGTTTGGTATACCCATAATGACGCATAAAGCCCCAGATTCCAATTTTATTTACTCGCATTGATAGTCTATTGAAGTATGGTCCTGAGATACTTGTTAACGACCTCTACTTGACCATTATATTGTGGATAATAAGGAGGAAATTTATCCTACTTAAGACCTGATTTTGATGCTAAATCCATCATCATACGGTTCTAAAAGTGAATTCCATGGTTAGTGGCAATATCTCTTGGAACTATGAACCTAGTGATAATTTTGTTGAATATAAATAATTGTGTAGTCTCACCATCATTTGTGAACGTATGCATGGCCTCGTCCCACTTCGTAAAGTAGTTGAAAAACACGATAGTATAGAGATTCCCCCTAGAAAATGAGGTTGGCATGTTTTAAAATATATTCACCACTTAGTGAAGGGACCAATGGTGACGACATTGTTTCACTGGCTCAACACAATCTTTAAAGATCGTCGGCCAAAAGTATATGCCATTCAATACTTTTTAGGTTGTCGCAAAACCAGAAAGATCACCACCACATGCTCCATTGTGTAAATATTTAAGCATAGCCTCCTCTTCTTCATGATCTAAACAATGCTAAATAATTGAGTCGACCCCATGATGATACAAAGTGTCACTGATAATGAGGTAGTTATTCTCCTAATGATGAATACAACATTGTTCATCTCACGAATGATGCAAAGATAACTTCAAATTCTAGAGATATACAAGGATATATCCATACGAAGGATCATTGGAAGTGATAAGGAAAATATTCTCATCCAGAAACAAGTCTGTAATGATGGTTTTCTCATCCTCCCTACGAAAGTCCGACATAAGTTCAAAAAAATCCAACAATTTCTTGGAATTTGAAGACACAAAGTCCAAATCGAATTCCAGTAATATGAAGATCCATTTTTTATATTTTCCCCCAATTATACGTCATGTGAGGACGTATTGAAATGGATTAATGTCATCAATCAAAGTATTCTTAATTAACATAATATAGTGTTGAAGTCTTTGGAAAACACACGTGGTTTCCAAAGCCAATTTCTCAACATGTGAATAACTCAGTTCATGGCCAATCAAACCATGACTAAGATAATAAATGACATTCTCTTGGACATCATCATCTTCCTGAACTAACACCATGCCAAAAGTGGATTTCGTTGTTGCAATGTACAACAAGAAATCTCTGATATGGTCCAGAGGACTAAGCAAAGGGGCAGAAACAAGAGAGTTCTTAAGTGCATCAAAGGATCATTGAAAAAACTCATCCCAAACAAAAGGGACCCCCTTTTTCAACAAGAACATAAATCCCTTGGTGATGTAAACATAATTGGATATAAAGTGATGAAGGAAATTAGATTTTCCTTGTAGACTCTGAAGTTGAAAAATATTTCGCGGGGAAGGGAATTGAATTATTGCCTCAGCCTTCAATGGATCAACCATGATCCCCTTGTTTGAAATAATGAATCCCAACAGATGCCCCGAAACGACACAAAATATTGTTGGAGATATTACACACTCACTTAGGTAATTCTTGTCCTAAGGTTGATAGTCCAATGTTGAGAATGCTTCCTTAAATGAGAATATTCTCTTTAGAGAATATTCCCCTACAAAATAGGGTGATCCTATTCATTTAAGAGTCAGTTACATTCAGTTAGAATAGTGTAAGTCATTCATGCATGGAAACCTTAGTTTTATCACCATCAGTTGCATGTGTTTCTCTCGCTTCCACATGTGTGACTCAGTAAATTGATGATTGCATGGATAAATTAACTAGGACTAGGTGGCAGACTACTTCAATTTCTATCAGTGAGTGTCTAGATCTCTCTATATCACTACTATGGTGACTTCACTTAGCCATGTAGAGTATATCATGTGTATTTTACCATTTTACTCATTAGTGAATACATTTCTATCGATTATTTTCTCTCATCTCTTCTCTCCTTCTCTCAATTTGCAAGCTTTGTGTGAATTGCTATTAGCTAGATTCTATGCCTAGGTTTCACCAAAATAGACATGGTATCATATCCAAAATGTTTCTAGGAAAAAGGAGCATAGGTATATTATTTGCAGGTCCAGAAGAGAGATGTAGTTCGAAAAGATGGATTATTCGCCGAAAATTCTTCTCACGCCTCATAACTACTTCGAGTGGAAGCTAAAAATTCTACATCAACTTAGATGAAGATGCTTGTTTTGGATTACCATCGATATATAGGTTGAGCCAACCTATGGTACCGATAAAAATAGGTATCTCAATTTCATGGATGAGGCTTATGACCTCCTATGTGTCTCTATGTCCCCGAGCTTATGTTTCACATTGAAGCATGTACCACACCAGATGATATTTGGACAAAGTTGGAGGATCTCTTTGGAAAACAGAATGAAATGAGAGGCCACATGATTAAGGTCGAGCTGAATTCCTTAGATCCAAGGAATTTCAACAACATCTAGGACTTATTTAAAAATTTCAAGTCCCTCCTCATTCATATAAAGGGATGTGGAATAGGCAAATCCACTCAACACAATCAGTTATTCCTTTCTATATTAGAAAAAATTGGTATGAATTATGTTGTAGAATCATGTATTCAATATACATACCCTTAGAAGGTTCAAATGGTCATGTGATTTCAACCCCGAAAAATTCTCATCTATAGTGAAGAAACGTCGTAAAGTCTACCCATGTAAAGAAGGTGCCTTCACACCCAATATAACATCCTTCACCATAGAAAGATCACATTTCTTCAAAATCCATGGGATGTCGCCTTATTTAAAAGACAAAGAGGGACCAACCTCTCCTCTGGTTTCTTTTCTTGGACAATGTCTCTTTTTAGTATTCGAAGCAATAAGATCTCTCTTGACAACCATTGTGTCATTTTTAGTCCATGAAATGTGCCTCCGTAAAGAAGATGAAACCTTTTTTAATATATGCATGGAATCTAGTAAGTGATAAATCTTAAGATTCTCCCAATATGGAAGCTCATAAAATACATATTTCCTTTTCATGCCAATGGGAATTTTCTCAACATAGGTGTCAAAACATTATGGATCATCAAACATAGGTTCCCCATTTGAATCAAAGAATTACATCATTTCCTTCTCCTTTTCTATGTCATATTCCCTATTCCAATTAGTTTATGTCATTATTGCAGGTCTCTGGGTTCTCTTTGGTTTACCATTGAAATTAGATGCTAATATTCTATAAGGGTGGTCTTCTAGGAACAATACCCTCAAACAGTCTTACACCTGATTTTGTAGGTCATCAGACCACCTAGCCTATATAAAAGGTCCACAACATTTACATCCATGATACCCTTTTGTTACAAGACCCACGATGTTAACTTATACATAGCATGCTAGTTTCAAAAATATGGTTTCACCAAATGAAGTATGCCAAATAAAATTACATATACAAACAAATCGATGAACATCCTTATTGAAACAAACTCCTAGTCCTAGATAATCATGCATGGTGTATGCACATATTCCATACAACGTAAAATGCCTCTCCATTGGGATCGGTACTGATACATCATATACATTTACATCCCTTCCCATAATTTCTTAAATTCATCGATCAGTGGTTGGAGGTAGACATCCATTCTTTTCACTTGTCTTCTACCCGAGACTATAACAACCAACATAAGATGTTAATTCTTCACGGAAAACAATTGGGGTATATTTTTATTTATCACTACCATTGGCCAAATAAAATTTTTTTTTTTTTTGGAGAGAATACAGGTTAACTCCATCCATAGATATGCTCAATTGGAGGTTCCATACTTCATCCTTGAATTTATTGGGCCATGTATATTATATATACTTTATGGATATTGAATCTGTTTGGATTCACATAAATCCTGGATCACTTATATGTGAGGCATACCACCCCTACAACATGGCTAATTGTTTGCAATGAAATATCCTTTTAATCCTTGGAATTATAGGCATGTACCTCAATATCTTTTGAGGAGGACCATGTGCCTCACCCTTTTTTTTTTTTTTATGGTACATGTCATGCCCACATTCTGGACATATGTATTTTTCCGCATATTTGTTTCTGTATAGAATACAATCATTCAGACATGCATGGTATGATATGTACTCAACACCCAACATTTCCAGCGCTTTATTTGCCTCTGCGTAGCTATCAGGCAAGCGATTATCACTCAGAAGTACCTTATCTTTGAATACCCTGCAATTAGTGGCAATAGAAATTTACACTGTCATTAAGAATGAATAAAATAAAACAGTATCTTCCTTCATGTTGTGTTTTTATATTATTTTTGGTGAAATTATAGTCAAGATGAATTGACTAATAGTCGAAGTCGAAGGAATTGACAGCAATTCGAAGGTCGAGGTGGTTTGGTCGGGTAAAGACGAATTCAAAGACATCGACAAAAATTCAAAGGTTGAGGTGGTTCAAATGGGTAAATCCGAAGTTGAATACATTGACATCAAGTTGAAGAGTTAAACTGACAAGAGGTCAACAAGAGGGTGTGTGGAAACTCACTGAAGACCGAATGAAGGTTGACTGATAATCCAACTTGGTAGTCAATTGTAAAAAAATCCATAGATTCATGGGATTTGTAGCCAATGATATGCGTGGATATGTAACCTCCTTTGGGTTCCTTTTCTTTAGGATTCTGCCTATTGTAAATCCTATAAATAAGGCATGTTGTAATACTATAAAGGATAATGAATGGATAATCGTCAATCAATAATTGTAGAATTTGTTGGTGATGCGGATGTAAGAAGAATTGGCTACAAGGTTGTTCTTGTGTAAATAAAGAAGGTATGATGTCGATTGTGTCTTATATGTGGACCAAGTTCAGGCATGCAACCTTTTATTTTGAATGAATAATACAATAAGAGAGAAAAATGTTCAAGGAATGTTACTTTTCCCGGTTTGGGTTTCCAAGGTAAAATCTTTGTGTACTATGTGTTTGCTTTGCCATTTACTTTATTTTTTTAATATTTATTCCTCTCTTCTATTAGGTTTAGTGTGGAAGTGTTTATAATTTCCTATCATATCTTGGTTTAACAACCTTGTATATGATTTAATCCATAGGTTCAGTAAGAGGCCTAAGTCAGAAATCTTTAAATATTGTGTTTTAAGAATGGCAAACAACTTGAGAATAGAGATCGAAAAATTCAATGGCCGGAATTTTGAGCTTTGGAAGCTTAAAATTGAAGATCTCCTTGTAGATCGAGAAAAATTGGAATAATTTTCTCCAGGTACCATTTTGACAGGTATGTCGATGGAAGAATGGGAGAAACTTGAGAGAAGGGAAAGGCGTACGATTTGACTTTGTCTTGCAAATTCGATATTGTTGAATGTTTCGGGTGAAGATTCGACCAAGAAACTATGGGCCAAGTTGGTAAGATTGTACTAGTCAAAATCCTTGGTAAATAAGTTGTTTCTCAGAAAGAAATTATATACTATGAGGATGAGTGAGGACAGTTCGGTGACTGAGCATTTAAATGTGTTTAATACCATTTTAAGTTGGTTATCTTTTATGGATATTAAAATCACTAAGGAGGATAAATGTATTAGCCTATTATGTTATTTTCCAAACTCTTGGGATAGCTTAGTCATGGATATAGGGAGTAATACAACCACATTAGTGTTAGAATGTGTGGTTTCATCTCTACTGTCAGGAGAAATGAGAAGGAAGAACATGGAAGGATCGACCAAATTTTCATTAGTGGTGAGAGGTCGATATGTTGACAGAGATAAAGGAAAATTCTCCTTTAGAAAGTATAAGTCGAAGGGTAGATATAAATCCTCTATTCAGTCGACAAGAAGATGTTGGAAATGTGGTAAAGTTGGGCATTACAAAATGGATTGAAATTCAAAGGAAATGGAATTCAATACAAGATCTGATGAGAAGCAGTCGACTGAGAGAAAAATGAAACCAGATACGGGAGGTGATGTGTACCTATCATTGACCATTACATAGTCAGATCAAGATGTTTGGTTGATCGAATCAGAAGAATCCTATCACATGACACCACATAGAGAATGGTTCTATGAATATGAATGATATAAAGGAGGAGATGTTTTCTTGGGGGATGACTCGACAACCAAAATTATCAGATGAGGAAGAGTCTGACTAATACTGCAGGATGGGATGAGTAGAATCCTTCTAGGTGTGCTACACATTCTGGGTTTGGCAAGAAAACTGATATTTGTTAGCAAGATGAGTGATGCAAGGGTTCACACTCTATTTCATAATGATTCATGCAAGATGGTTAGAGGTGTAATGGTATTAATGAAAGTAGTTTGGATTGGAACCCTATACAATTTATTAGGGTGGTGTGCCTATTTGGTCACCTTAGTGAGCAAAATAGAGGTGCTTGCAAGCTTAGTTGGGTTTGCTAAGCAGGACAGCTGAAAGGAAAAGGGTTAGAGAAAGAAATATAAAATAACAACTAAGAATTAAACTAAGAAATAAAACAACAACTAAATTAATGAGCATAGGGACATAAGGACAAAAGAAACAATGAGACCCATGTCACCAATGATAAGGTTGATATTAGTGAAAGAAAACACCGAGAAGAAAGAGGACTATGATTCCCTTCTTCCTCCAAGGGAGGGCTCTTGGACCCCCACAAATAAGCTCTTCCTACAACTTTGAAAATGAAAATGAAAATGGTGAAAGAATTCTTTGCTAATCCACTCAAGGGGTGAGATGGATTGCCCAATGCAATGATGATAGTATACTCTTGATAAGGATAGAGGATTCCTCAAGAGAATAATGGCAGCATAACTTTGCTATGAATTCCTTGAAAAATGAAGTGTATCCATGGCCTTTTTATAACATTCCTTTGAGGTATTGTCCAACTAGTTTGTAGTGTGTAAAGAGGCTAATTAGGGCATTTCTAGGTCTTTGACCAGCCACCCAGTCGAATCCATTCCAGATTTGAGTGTCAAATCAACTTGGAAGCTGAACAAGAAGTGGGTGGGAGGCCGACCACTCTCATAAATGTGTCGTTTCTCAGGTGCGTGGCTTTTTGCGACAACAGTCGTGCATCGTGCGCATGTGTGCGATTCTTGCATTTCTGTTTTGTGCATGTACACGTGTGCCCTATGTCTTCGTAGCGCCCTTTAATTTTTGCACTAGTTGTATAGTTTTTGACCCTTTGGAAATGATTTTGTGTTAATTCTGGTCCATGGGTGACCTCATAATTGTTTGACGATGTTGTATTCTTGTAACCATTTGCGGATGAAATTTCAGTGATAACAGATGCCCCCTAATGGATGAGGTTAGGAGCATATGTATAGCCAAAATCCATCAATGTTTCTTCTACTGAGAGCATTGTTGTAAGAGAGAGTGATAGTGGGATTGTCAAGAGTTACCCATTGGAGGGAGAAGGGAACCTGTAGAACCTGACCTTCCATAAGGTGTGTAAAAATAATTTGTGTACAAACGAGGCAGGCATGCCCCATGCTCGTGTCATGTAACTCAAAAAGGAATGAAGTGGTGATGTAGATAACTGCAGCGCCCTCGGGGGCGGTCTTGATAAAGGTAGAAGACAATTCTGTGGAGGAACATACTCTGAATAGTAGGCAGCGATATCTGTAAGAAGTATCACGGATTATGTAGGCATTGATAGCCCATCCAAGTTCAGAGGTCTTCGACAAATATAAGAAATAACTGCAATAGTCGAAAAGTAAGACCCATCGTAACATGAGAAAGTGTTGACGTCGAATGTTATGGGATTCAATGACAGCAGGGAGAAATTGTGGTTCTCCTTGTTCCATCTGAGTGCTCTCATTGGTAAGGTAATGAGAGTCAAGATACTTTCGCCCTTCTGGAAAACTGTGTTGATGTCGACAAAAGGGGGACGTGACTCCCAGAAGAAAAGGGCTTCGTGAAATCTACTAGATGAGGTTAGGAATTTGGAAGAGGTACATGGACGAAGTCAAGATGTAGGAAGACTCAAGACTTCCCTTGGTTGGGGGTATATGTGAGGAAAAAAGTGGCTGAAACCATTCAACGAGGTCAAGTGTCAAGGGGACAAAAAGACAGGGAATAAGTTGTGCCAGAGGCGGGACAAAGTGAACAAACTCAGAGGGCATAGGTAAGTGGCCTGTGGGATACTCGAAGAATATGGACGATGTTATCAAGGGTAGATGATAAGGAGTGACCCAACCAAGGGAGACATGGGTTGCGTTTTCCAAAAAGGGAAGAAGGTCGCCAAAGGTGACGACAAAAAGGTATGGAAATGCAGGAAATAAAGGCATTTGTACAATAAATAAAGAATAATTGGGGATGAGTGTACAAATACAGAAACGGTTGCCCCGATGTGATATGGTTGGCTCAAGTAGGGCACAATTTTCTTGGATAACCGGTGGAGGGTGGGGGCCCCATTGGTGGGTTTCTGTTTGAGGTAGGTGAAATGAAGGGAAATTTGCAGAGGGGCAAAATGATTGTGGATGAAATGGGGGGTTCATGATACTGCAGAGGGGAAGTCAAAAATAGAACCTTGAAGAGATAATCTGGGAGTCTGGTGGGAAAGCTAGCAAAATGAGGAGCAGGAGTATGTAGTTGATTCGCGACAGGATGTAAGACTATTGGGACTCCCATCCCTAAAGGGTTTTCGAAAAAAATCATGAGTGTCAAAGGCGCAAAAGGGTACTATGAATGGGACAACTCATGTGGGTAAGAGTGCTACCGGGTGATAGTACCGAAGATGCAAATGGAGGTGTTGGTACTGCAGAGCCGATGATGGGGATCCTAGATGCAAATGTCAGAGGGTGTGACTGGAGATGCAAGTGAGATTCAAAGGAAATGACTACTTGCCAGTGCTGAGTATATACCTGAAGGGGTTGTGTTGATGTATGATGACCAAGTACCTACACACATGAAAACCAAATACCCGACGTGAACAATATCTGAAGAGAATCAAATCATACGAGCATTTATTTGATAATTTTGAATAGAGCATGCGTACCTGGTTGGGGTATGAAAAAAATGGCATCCCAGGGGCTTAGGATGAAAAGTGGCCCGGGGATTGTTGTGATGTAAATGTTGGGATGTTGATCCCATGGCTGAAGACGGTTCGAAGAATGGACACCCGGAGCTGCCCGAATGGTGAGTGGAAGTTTGGCAAAAAGGCCTATATATAGTTGTAGGGCCCACATTTCCACCTCATTTGTACTTGCTGCTAGAGTGACTGGATGAGAGGTATTCAGAGGAGATTTGGATATTCTAGGAGAACGAGGCAGTCGATTGAGGACCAGTGAACTTCAGGTTAGTAGTCTGATCATCCTGCTGGAAATAGGTTTTCCATTTTTGGGCAGGGCCTGTACGCAAGGCCGTACAAGGGGATTTATGGGTGTGGGCCCCCACATGTGTGGGCGATCCGGGATTATGCGCGCACAAGTGCACGCCTGCAGGCCGGATAGTCACGCATGGGGGCGCCTGTAAGGGGGGAAAAGGCGTGCATTATGTGTGCGCCTGTTGGCTACATAGTCGTGCATGTGTGCGCGACTGTGTGGTGGACAAGCGTGCTTTGATGCGCGCCTGTGTTCATGACAGGGGCGCATGGAAGCGCCCCTATAGGTTGAGCAGGAGCACACACATACGCGCCTGTGGGATGGACAGGCGCGCTTGAGTGCGCGCCTATGGAGTGAACAGGAGCGCCTGAGTGCGTGCCTATGGAGTGAACAGGCGCGCATACGTGCGCGCCTGTGGGGTGAACAGGCATGCATGGGTGCGTGCATATGGGTTAAATAGTCACGCCTTGGAGGCAAGGTTAACGAGTGTAAAATTTATCTTTTTAATTTTTTTTTATGGTCAAGGTGGCTGACCTAGGACTATTTCATGTGGCTACAGGCGATCATTGTTCACGATGCCAGTTGAATGGAGAGAGTGGGATTGGTCCCAGTTGAGGGATGTTGTGGCGATTGACAATCTGCAAGTTCGTGTGACTTTGGCAGCCTGTGGGTTGCTGAAGTTATTTTAGTGCCCGTTGATACGAGTGCAGGAGTATCTCCTGCAGTTCCTTATCCAGATGTGGAGTCTAGACTTGCATTGTTTCATGGTGCGGGGAGAGAAGATTGTCTTCACTACGGTGGAGGACATATATTTTTTGATTGGGCTCTCATTTCGGGGAACGCCCCTACCGCCAGAGCCAGTATTACCTGTTGACATGGCGCTAGTGACAGTGGGTCGAAGATACTCTTCCAAGGCGAACTTTATGTCAGGCTTTGTCGTGAGCATCGGGGCGATGGATGCTCTAGCGCATCGTTGTATAACAGCGATGATAGTGAGGGTGTACGAGTCCCTTGTGACTCAGCGGATCAGTGGTGGTTAGCTGAGTGTGATGGAGACGGTACTGTATGGTGAGCACTTTGCCTAGGGGCTTACGCTGCATGCCAGGATGGTAGGGCAGCTAGACCATTGTCGGTCCACTGATACAGGAGAGTTTGTCTTTAAGTCCATCCTAGTGGCCTGGTTTTTGGAGAGGGTGCCTATGTTGCGCCCTAGGATTTTATTGGGCACTCCTGGGGCGCGAGAGCCACGACTGAGGTGGTGGTCGACTATTTTACCTTCGCCACGGTGGTGGCGAGGGCGGCCACTTCTTCACAGTTGAGGCGGCGCAGGTGTGGCGGCAGATGTTGCAGGTGATATTGCAGTTCCCATATGTTGGTGTTGACTTCTGGGATGATCCAGACATGGTCTTACCTCCAGGGGAGGTTTTTGATCATCGAGGTATGTTGAAGAGTTTAATATGTAGTGATTGTGTTTAAGATAGCATGACATATGTATTTGGTATAGATGTTGATACTATCTGTTGTTTATTTGTATGTGCAGATGTGGCACCTCATGGGCACGAGGTTGAGTTGTTGAGGGTGTCGGCTCGCCAGGAGCCGGGGATACATTCGCGGGGAGGGCCGCGGGTAGGAGAGAGATGTCGGCGTGAGGACATCGAGGAAAGACCATCTGAGCCTAAGAGAGCAGCGAGGAGACGTCGGTTTGATGACCTAGGTTTTGGGCCATCACATGCTCCTCCGGCAGATGCCGGAGAAAATTTTGAGGATATACGCCATCACCTGGAGGGGGTGTTACAGGGCGTGCCTGAGGGCATGTCGTCGCGTATCCAGGATGAGGGAATCCTGGAGCAGTGTGTGGGGATTCCTTCATCGTGGCGAGACATGGTACTATGAGAAGCAGTAGCAGGTGTTGCTATGACTGGACGGTTACCTCCTGATCAAGAGGAACCAGTAGTGGGCGGGGGACCACCGCCCGAGGGAGGGGTAGGAGGTGGTGCTCTAGAGGCACCTTGAGTGGTGCTCTATGTATTTTTGTATATAGGCTGGTGAGCCCATTTTGTACCGAGGTGATTCACTGGCCTGTGGATACTTGTATTTTAGTATGTAAACATTTGGATGGCACTGTGGACCGTCTTATATATACATGAGTATACATTTTGAGATCTATGTGATGTTTACATGTGTTTTTTTAATGTGTTGATGATGTCTAATCTATATATGCTGTGATAGGTTGTTGATATGTTTATGTATGTGTAGAGGTATCTTGATGTGATATATGCTAGTCTAACACAATATTAGCTAAGTTATCTGTAATTTAATTCAATTGTCTTGGAATATGTGTAAATGTAATGGAATCAAAAGGTCGAGATAAAAGTCTAACCTGTAGGTATTTGCGAAAGACGCAAGGATCGCGTACGCGGTACACATTGTTGAGCTGGAGAACGACTAGTTGAGAGTTGAGCAAGACGCTAAGGTGACGAATACAATGATTTTGGGCATCGGCAAGGAGGCCAATGACGGTAGTGTATTCGGCTTGGTTGTTGGTGGCTGAACCCAAACATATGTCGCTCGAATGGAGCATTTCATGTGACGGGGTATAGAGGGCCCAAGCAGGCAAAGCGATATTTTGTGTCCAATGGCTAGCATCGTCGGCGTAACCGATGTGGTAGGTCGGTGGAGGAAGCATCTGTCAATAGCACAAATGATAGTTTTAGACGTGAGGGATGGAAAAAAAAGAGTAAAAACACTAGAAAAGAAATAACCTAAAGTATAACTATTACGCTTAGGCATAAAATTTATTTAAGTATAACCCGTTGACGGGTTCTTTGAGAGAGAGGCCTTCGAGAGAGGCCAGGATGTATGCGCCTTTGGTGAGACGATGTTGGATAATGTATGGGCCATGCCATAGTGACTCGAATTTTCCATGACCAAAGGTATCGTGAGCGATATCATAAGCAAGGACGAGGTCGCCTTCGTGAAATGAGCGAAGGTTGACATGTCGATCAAACGTGGCCTTTGATTGTTTTTTAACTGCCTCATTTTTCTGTAATGAAGATCGACGATCTTCATCCAGGGACTCTAAGTTCAGAAAGCGTTGCTCCATTGGAGCAGTGTCGGGTAATAGCTCAATTGCGGTGCGTAAGGTGGGAATTTCGCACTCGATGGGCAGAGTGGCCTCAACCCCATGGACTAGATGAAATGGTGTGAAACCAGTGGTTTTTTTCACAACCGTACGGTAATCCCATAGCACAAAAAATAACATATGATGCTAATTGATCTTATGTTTATTAATTGTGCATTGGAGAATCCTAACCGAGATGATAGTTCGACGAAAATCTCATTCTCGAAGTGTTTCCCGTGATCGGAAACTAGTTGGAGTGGTACTCCAAAGCGAGATATGACGTGGTTAAAGAAAAAATGTGTTGCGGTGTTAGTGGTATTATTGAAGGTGGGCATAGCTTCCACCCATTTTTTGAAGTAATTGACTACGACAACAATGTATTTGTGGCCATTGCTGGAGGGGGGATTACAAATCATGAAGTCGATGCCCCATTTACAAAAAGGGTCGGCAGTGATGACTGCATGAAGAAGAGTAGGTGGTGCTCGGGCTTTGTTGGCATAAAACTGACACTTCTCGCATCGTTTCACGGCATGAATGCAATTGTGAAACAAGGTATCCCAAAAGTAACCTACTCGGATGATCTTCTGAGCAGTGGATATTCCCGAAAGATGGCCCCCACATGCGCCGCTATGGAAATCATCCAAGACTCTATCGGCCTCGTCAATGGTTAGGCATCGACGAACAATGGTGTCGACCACTCGCCAGTATAAGATGTCCTCGATGAGGAGGTAGCGGTGGGCCTGGTGGCGAATGCGACGATGATCATCTCGTGAAAGGTGGTTATCGAAATTTTGAGTTCGGAGGTAGACGAGGAGGTCACCGGACCAAGGATCATCAGACGTGATGTAAAAGAGGTGTTCGTCGGGAAAGTTGGTATTGACGGGGGCACTGGTTGTGTCAGAGGGGAAGGTCGTGACAAGTTCGGTAAGGATGAGGGATTTATTGCTCTTGGGTGTTGAGAATTCAAGACCGTACTCCTGAAGGATAACGATCCATCGAGAAAATTTACCATTAATTTGCCAACAACTGAGAAAGTATTGCATAGGGTTGGAATCTGCTACGACCTTATTTGTGTGAAGCAGAATGTAATGACGCAGTTTCTAGACTGTGAGGACGATTGCAAGGGATAGTTTATCTTCATGTTTATACTTCAAGGGTGGCCGTGAGAGGTTTTTACTAATGTAATAAATGACATGCTCACGATCGTCATCACCAATTTGAACGAGAACTCTTGCTACTGAGACGGTTGCGGCTGATATGTAGAGGATATAGTCGTGATTGTAGTTGGGTGCACTAATTAAAGGGGCGTTGGAAAACACCATTTTAAGATTGTCAAATGCCTTTTGGCCATGTTCATCCCAGTAAAATGGGATGTCATGGTGTAGTAAGCGAAGGAAACTGTGTGCGTGAGTGGCGTAGTCTAGGACAAATCGCCGTAGAAAGTTAGCCTTTCCTTGTAGGCTCTAGAGTTGATGTAAATTTCGGGGAGGTGGAATTTTGATGATAGCTTGGACTTTGAGGGGGTCCACGGTAATACCACTTTGGGAAACGATGAATCCGAGGAGGCGCCCCGCAATGACACAGAATACGCACTTGAGGGGATTCAAGTGGATGTTGTATTGACGGCACCGTTGGAAGATAATCCATAAATCATCAAGATGTTGGGTGTGTTTCCTGGATCGAGCTGTGAGGTTGTTCAAGTATGCGAGGATGATATGAGCCAGATCGTGAAAAATGGATGTCATATCCCATTGGAAAGTTGCGCCAGCATTCTTTAAGCCAAAAGGCATGACACGATATGCAAAAGTACCCCAAGGGGTAGTGAATGTGGTTTTGTACTGATCGGCTAGGTGAATTTGGATTTGATTATAACCAGAGAAATTGTCCATGAAGGATAGAGCCTCGTGGTCTGCGTAGTCGTCAATAATTTGATCGATGAAATGCCTTGGAAATTTGTCTTTGGGACATGAGTGATTGAGATCGCGAAAGTCCGTGCAGACGCGGATAGTGTCCTGGTTTTTATTAACGGGTACAAGGTTGGAAACCCATGAGGTATAGGCAATGGGGTAAATGAACCCAGCCACGCATAATTTGTCAATATCGGCTTTGATGGCCGCTTCTTTGGATGGGTGTAGCGGTCATTGTTTTTTATGAACTAGTGTAATGTCGGGCTAGGTGTCGATGCGATGTTCGACGATAGAGGGATCAAGGCCAGGCATTTCTATGTATGACCAGGGAAAAATATCTCGATATTCCTGGAAGAGAGATTTATAGGCGGTGATTTCTTGAGGACTGCAAGCGGATCCAATGGTGATTTCCTCGACGACGCCATTTTTGATGGAAATGTCGATTTTGATGGTCGGGGAAATGTTGGTCATGTTGCCTTCTTCAAAAGCATCAGGGGCAAGAATGGGTTTGTTGAACCAATCGATATGCCCTGATGGGATAAAATCCTTGGTTTCGACTGAGTATATGGGGTGTTGGTTAGGAGGCGTGGAGGCTTCCTACGGAAAGAAGAGTGCTCGGTGGTGTAGCACGTCCCATGGGTAGTTGGGGGTGTTTAAATCTTTGAGTATTTCCTCGTCGCAATGGAATTGGCAGGAATACAAGGGGTCGTGAAGAGTGATATCGATGATTGTTGTCATGTGGTTTCCCCCTAGTGACAAAGAAGCAGGGGGAACGTTGCAATGGAATTGCGAAGGTTCGCTCGACATAAACCAAATATCGAAGTACTGAGGAGTACCCATGGTAGTTGTATGTAAAATTTCCGTAGGGAAAGGAGCGGGAGAATTGGGGGGATTTGGGGGTGAATCCTCGGATAAGTCATCCAAGAACCACAGAGGTGTTGGGAGGGCCTCGGGTTTGGGAGAAATGAGATGAAGAATCTCTAGTGACGAGGTAAGGTCAACCATCAATTCTTTGGGTCTTTGAAGAAGGGTCAATTGGTGTTGCCTGTATTCAATGATCATGGGACACTGGTATTTAAAACGATCTAAGGATTCACATAGAGAGCAAGGGAATCTCATACGTTCATTGACTGAAGTTGTGACATAATGGATGTCAATGATTTTTGGTAGGGATGATGTAGTTGGATTGGGTTCGGTCTAGAAGCTTTCGCGTACTACGGCTAATGTCTTCCGAAAGCGTGGCAGTGCTGGGAAATGGTGTGTATAATGGCCATATTATGAACATATAGCACAAGCGAATTTGGTTCGCAACCCTTTACTACTTGAGTGAGGGGCGGTAACGATATTACTTGCTATGGTGGCGAGTGTTGATGGAGTTTGGTTGAGTGGAATCAAGTTCTGTAACTCCAATAGAGATGGGCAGTTGTTGGTTTGGTGTCCATCTTTCTCACATAGCATGCAAGGGGGTTGGATGCACAGGGGAAGTGGAGTTGTGGGCTCCTTCTTATTTCTTCTGCCCCCAGCTGTGGCAGGGAAAGTAGTGAGTGGGGGTGGAGAGGGTATGGTGGGAGTGAGTATGGGAATCGTCATTGGGATTCCTTCCATTTGGGAGGGAAGGGATGGTCAAGGGACCATCTCTGGTGGATGTAAATACCAAACTGGAATTTCTAACACCATATTAGGGAGGGTAAGTGTTGCAGCTACTTGGAAAGCTTGTACGCCAGGTGGAGTAAAAGAAGGGGATTTGAGTAATGGCTTGGGGAACTGTATCCCAAACTGGGATATGGCCTTGGGGAGAGGTGAAATTGTGGACTCGTAGGGTCGACAAGTGCGCAAGAGGCTCGTGAGGGGGGAGCTTTGCGACTAGTGGGATGCCAGATATGATAGAAGCCTCCCTAGGAGGAAGGGTATCCTCTATGTCAGTTCTGTTAGATGATACGGCGCATACTTGATTGGAAGGATGAAGGAGCGGTGGTGCTCCATGGTAAGTTCCTAACAATGATGAATCTTTGAAAATTCCAGGACCCATTTCGATGAGTGGGTATGCGTCATGAATCGTATGGATGAGAGGAAGAATGTTATCAATGTTGGCAGAAGGGTTAGGCTCATAATGTGAGACTTGGTCAATGGTAATGATCTTCCCATTGTGGGGGAACATCATTGTTTGAAAGATGGAAGAGGCAACTACCTTCATAGCATACATGTAGCTACGACTGAACAGGATATTATAATCGAGTGGGGCATCGATAACTTCAATGTCGATGAGAATAGTCTTTCCCCTGAGTTCTACAGGGACATTTTGGAAGAGCCCTTCAGGAGATGATGGTCATCCGTCATAAGCTCGTAAGGTAATGGCAAAGGGTATGAGTTCAGGGGAACCAAGTTTCTTCCATACAGATTTGGACATAATGCATGTAGATGCACATTCATCGATGATACACCGATGAACTGTAATGTTACGTATTTTCACTGGGATTTGAAAAGTGATCAAAGTGGGAAGGCGAGGTTCTCCGTTGTCAAGATCAAATGTAATGAGTCAAGTATCTGCGGGGTCGACTGCCCCCAAGGCGGAAAGTAATGATTTCCACTGAGTGGGACAAGTCTGAATGACTTCTAAGACTGACATGGCAGCCAGGGATTGTGCTAAGTCATCAACTAAACTATAATTATGAGATGTCCTAGCCTGTGGGTTGTGGACATTCCTGCGCAATGGGATGCAATAGATGCGAAGACGTGGTTCTGTGTTAGGGAGAGGGATCACCAACGGGGGTCCCGTTCATGTGGGAATTGTTTCTGGAGGAATGGGAGGAGACTCAGTGGGTGCATGATACTGACGACTACGTGTTTGCAGCAGGATTTGTTCCTCACTAGTGAGGAGGATTGTACGATCTGTTGGATTGTTTGGATTGAGGTACTGTCCCACCTAAGGTGGGGTAGGCTGCGTGTCCTCTTGGGTGTTTATCACCCCTTGGTGTGGAATAGGATTCTACAACACGGATGGGGGGGGTTGTTGCACATATTGTTGTGGGGCCTGCTGAGGGGCAGGAGGTGTTGGAGGATGTGGTAGACGGCCTGAGTCTTTCAGCCATTTAAAATCAGTGATTTGGGGGCAATGATGAGTATAATGACTGAACTCACCGCAAAGGGCACAAGGAAAATTGGTTTTGATAGTATTGTTATTTCTCCCTTGATGTTTGTTGTTATTGCCCCCCTGGGGGTTTTGATTCCCTTGGTTCTGGTTTCCCCCAGCCGGTTGGTTTTGTTGGGGTTGATTCCCGCCTTGGCCTGGGTTGTTATTGTTCCTATTTTTTCCTTTATTTTTGGCATTATTCGACGGATGGGTCAAATTTGTCGTATTCAGCCGTTCAAAGTTTTAATATTGCTGAACGAGAGAGGGTTGAACAAAATTCACCCCAGCGTGAGGGTGTGGGGGGGCCATGGGTTGTGGAGGACAAGGAAAGGGAAAGTACAGATTATGTGGGGGTTTTGATCCATAAGGTACATAGGAAGGCATGGTGCTTTCTCTAGTACTCATAGTATAAGCTGAGGTAGAGGGGGTACCATAACTTGTTTGGATAGGTGGGTGTAGTGGGGGTGTCGTCAGTGGCCCACTGATGGGCGGAGGAATAGCAACAGGGTATGGTTGTTGATAAGGGGGTGGGGGGTAATAAGAGGTTTTCCCGACGCCGAAGGATATTGAGGGGTGCCATACATTGGTAGTGGTTGGGGTTGAGGACCGAGGTGTGTGGTATTACCAATCAATCCGTCTGCTGAATGAGACATCCCAGGTTTGTCTTGACCAAATGGCACGGGTTTGGGGAGGTCAGGAAGTACTATGTATAAGTATCCTGATTGGGAATAGATGAGGTTGTATTGTTGAGCCTTACTGATGGCTTCTTCTTCGGATTGAGGGAAGGTGGAAGCTACATCTTTACCAAGGAGAGAGACAAGTGATCTGAGAAACCAGTCAAGACATTGTTGTTTGTTTTACAATGTCTTGAACTACTTCCCCACTACGTCATCTACGCCACTCATGAATGTGATCAGCGATATGTGTGGCTGAGGTTTGTTTGAAATTAGAGAGTAGTTCAAGACCATTGTCATGGCAGATTGGTAATTGGAAGAAGGTCAAAAATGCTTTGGCCAAGGACTCGAAAGTCGCATGGGACCCTGATTTTTCATCTACATACCATTTGGATGATGGGATAGTGAGTGTGCATTGAAATAATCATAGTCTAATGGAATCATCCATGATGTTGTTGGAAGAGAACCATAGGTGGAAAGTCATGAAATGGTTGGCAAGGTCATCTCCTGCCTTTCCTTCAAACTTAGGGATGTCTGAAGGTAGTTTGGTGGGCATTGCAGGCCATGTGGGGTCATGCAATATAGGATCATTGGTGAGTTTTCTTAGATATGGTATGTTAAGAGAGGCCAAATATGGCATCTGGAGTGGGGGGGGAGGATTATCTCCATCCATGGTGTAAGTGTGTTGTGAACCTGACCCTTGAGGGGGACTAGGTGGGTTGGTACTTCCCCCTTGAGAGGAAGTTGGTCCTCCGCTTCCGTGTAAAGGAGAGAGAGTGGACAGAGGGACTTGGGAAGTGGAACCAAGAAAAGTTTATCCTAAGATAGTATCACTCATAGGAGTGTGTGAAGGTGGTGTTGATGAGGTGGAAAGACTAGGAACTCCCCCTAAAATAGGAGGGAGGTTTAGTAAGCATCTAGAATGATGGGGGTTCTGTGGGTCCCCTATGATGTCAGACTAGCTGAGTGGATGTGTGCTAAATGCGATGAGAGAAAGTAAACAAGAACCTTTGTTGCAAATTTTGAACTTTACACAATATATGTATCCAAATCAAAATGTAATCAGAAGTGCATCATACATAAAGTGGTTTGAAAAAGAAGCATATATGTGGATAAGTGAGTTTTGTCTGCGTGGGGAATCAAAGAAAACAAATGCTCGTGTCCTAAAAGACGTAACTTCCTTCCTCTCAAATAGCACTGGACCTTCCAATAGTACTCAACAGTGGGGTTTGAAGTCACCGGAAGAGAAACTAATGAAGGATGAAATAATCAGTTGTAATGAGGGGTAAAGGGGGCATATCTCGAAAGAGCTAGCGATATTTAACAATAGCCACACAAAATCCGATCAAGGTGCAATTGCAGCCCACAATTTCCACCTGGGTAGATGTCCTAAAATTTGGTCACTAGGTACCTCGGTCAAAGTGCGTCATTTATATTTTCGTCCTAAGAAATGGGTCACAGGATGGATCCCATCCAAGAGGTGGGTGCCTCAAGGGGGGACGCATAGAACAACTGGACCTTGGCCTTCAACCCTTCATGGGTATCCCCCTGCCTTATGGTGTTAGGAACACTTGACTTGGAGGATTTTCAGTTCCCTATTTGACAACTTCTATGGTTTTGACAATGTGGGAACCAGATGACAGGGAGTCATTTGGAAGCCTATCCCCAAAATCCTACCTAGACTAAAAAAAAACTTTTGGCACCTCCTGTAGAGGAAAACTTAGTGAGTTTTTAGAAAAGTTTTAGATGTAGTTGTTTTGAAAGGTTGGGGGGGTAAACCAACCTCGTTGAAATTAAATGGGAATGGATAGTTTCATCAAGAAAAGGGTGGGGTGTTTCGAAATCCCTTTGGAGGAAAATTACTTTGACCTCCACGTTTTAAGAAGAAACTATGTGAGTGATAAGTGACTTTTGTGTGTGAATGAGTGAAAGCGTGCCAATTTTTAATGAATTAGGTGTCACCTTGCTGCATGTGGACTTTGCTTGGTCCTTACAAGTGTTGATTACCTAATTAACTAAGTGCCTTTGGTACAACCTTGCATAATTCAAAAGTCCCTAGGAAGCTAGAATGTGGACATGTGGGTCCGTTACTATTCATTTAATTTCCTATTGTGATTTAATCTAAGAAAATATTTGAAACTATCCTAGATTGTGATCATGTGGGCATGTATGGGCTCGTTACAAAACCTTTAAACTTCCCTAGTGATTTGATCTAAGAAAGTAAATTTCAACACTGTCCTATCTTTGTAGCATGTGGGCATGTATGGGCATGTTACAATCTTAAGATGTGTTTGAAAAAATAAACTAAGAGGAGTCCCAAGAAAGGTTGTTGTCCTCTCCTAAAGGTTTTAATATTCTTAAGGGAGATGAAATTGTTCCACAATCTTTTTCTGATTCTCAAGGTCACTTGGAGGCACGAGAGAAGAGTATACTAAGCGATTGTTATCCAACTTCTAGTCCCAATGCAAGTTAGATGTGATTACAAATGATTTCCAACTTATATTTTTAGTCAAAGCAAGCCATCCATGTGGTGAAAAGGAAATCAAAAGAGGAAATAATTATTTTAACCTCCTAAGTGCCTATGTGTTTTGACTAATCCCTTTATATGAAGAGGGGACTAAGTGTGGTGCAGTTTAAAACATGCTTGAAATCACTTTTAAGAAGGCTAAAGGCCTTCCCCAAATCTCAAAAACCTTACAATGTGAATTTTTTGCACAGGTGCACGGGTCTCAGTGGAGACAGAGGCGCACTAAGCGCATGTGCGCAGACTGAAAAGAGCTAATGGGCGTAGGTGCGCAAAACAGAACTATGACTTAGTCGCATGTGCGCACGATGCATATCTATGGGCCGAAAAACCCGTGCACAGGTGACACACGGTCGTGAATGAAAATTTTGGATGGAATTCTCTCAATTAAACTTGGAATTGGATGATTAGCAGGTCGGTTTAGGCCGGTTAATGCACCTGCAAGTTAAATAAACCAAAAGAAGAGCTAGAAAAACCCAAATGGGGTAGGAAATTGATACATTTCCCCAGTGGAGTCACCAATCTGTTGCGCCTCTTTCGTCACCTTAGTGAGAAAAATAGAGGTTCTTGCAAGGTTAGTTGGGTTTGCTAAGTAGGACAGCTGAAAGGAAAAGGGTTAAAGAAAGAAATATAAAAGAACAACTAAGAAATAAACTAAGAAATAAAACAACAACTAAATTAATTAGCATAGGGACATAAGGACAAAAGAAACAATGAGACCCATGTCACCAATGATAAGGCTGATATTAGTGAAAGAAAACACCGAGAATAAAGAGGACTATGAGTCCCTTCTTCCTTCAAGGGAGGGCTCTTGGACCCCCACAAATAAGCTCTTCTTACAACTTTGAAAATGAAAATGAAAATGGTGAAAGAATTCTTTTCTAATCCACTCAAGGGGTGAGATGGATTTCCCAATGCAATGATGCTAGTATACTCTTGATAAGAATAGAGGATTACTCAAGAGAATAATGGCAGCATAACTTTGCTATGAATTCCTTGAAAAATGATGTGTATCCATGGCCTTTTTATAGCATTCCTTTGAGGTATTGTCCAACTAGTTTGTAGTGTGTAAAGAGGCTAATTAGGGAATTTCTAGGTCTTTGACCAGCCACCCAATCGAATCAAGTCCAGATTTGAGTGTCAAATAAACTTGGAAGCTGAACCAGAAGTGGGTGGGAGGCCGACCACTCTCATAAATGCGTCGTTTCTCAGGTGCACGGCTTTTTGCGACAACAGTCACGCATCGTGTGCATGTGCATGATTCTTGCATTTATGTTTTGTGCATGTGCTCATGCACCCTGTGTCTTCATAGTGTCCTTTAATTTTTGCACTAGTTGTATAGTTTTTGACCCTTTGGAAATGCTTTTGTGTTAATTCTGGTCCATGGGTGACCTCATAATTGTTTGACGATGTTGAATTCTTGTAACCATTTACAGACGAAATTTCAGTGATAACATAGGGAATGGCGACTCAACTAGATCTAATAGCATAATTTTTCCTTAAGTCGACTCAAATTCGAGTCAACTTGACTCAAATCGAGTTGATTCGATTCAAACCGAATCGATAAGTCATCATAAAGTCGACCTGACCATGATATGGCATAAGAGGATGGAACACATTGGAGAAAAAGGACTTTGAGTTATGAATAAAAGAGGTATGGTCGAAGATTTTCCTGAATTTAATTTGGAAGTTGAATTTTGTGAACATTGTATATATGGAAAACAAAGTTAGGTGAGGTTCCCATATGGAGCGACAAGGGAAAATGGGATTCTAGAGTTGGTTCATAGTGATGTGTTTGGCCTTGTTTCAATGTCTTCACTTGTTATATCCTTGTATTATTTCTCCTTCATAGATAATTTTTTGAGGAAGACATGGATATATTTCCTGAGGAATAAATCATAGGTTTCGAATAAACTAAAAGAGTTTAAATATCTTATAGAAAACTAGATAGATACGAAGATTAAGGTGTTGAGGACTGACAATGGTGGGGAATTCTATGGAAATAAATTTGACTAGTTTTTCAAGTAGTATGGCATATCACGCCAAAATACCACACCATATACCCTACAACAAAATGGAGTTGTTGAGAGAATGAACAAAACATTGATGGACTAGGAAAGGAGCATGCTCAGTGGTGTTGGGATCGCACAAGAATTCTGGGTGGAAGCAATTGACACTACAAGATATCTATTGAATATGTCTCCTTCGTCATAAATAGTCAACATGACTCCACATGAGGTATGGTCTGGTAAGAAGCCTTCGGTCTCAAATCTCAATTTTTTTGGCAATAATGGATTTGTGCATGTTCCCAAGGAAAAGAGGAGCAAGTTTGACAAGAATGAATTCAAGTGTATTTTCATTAGATACAAATAAGGAATGAAAGGATATAAGATTTTGGATCCTGCATCAAGGAAAATAGTGTATAGTTGATATTTGGTCTTTAGAGAAGTTGGAAGTAAGTCTGAGCCTGAAGAAATTGTTCAGACCAAGAATAATCTAGAGAAGGTGTGGTTTGAACTGAGGAACAAAGAAGATGATTTAGATGAGTTGATTGAATCGGAAGAATAGGTGGAACAATTGACTCCACTTTTAAGGAGGTTAGAATGAATAAGAAAATTAGCCAAAATGTATAATCCGCCCGACTTCCATTCTGCATTAGTGTTAATTTCCACCGACGATGAGCCTAAATCGGTCGGGGAGGTAGTTGACTCAGCAGAGGGAAAACTTTGGAAGGAAGCCATGGTCAAAGAAATGGAATCCTTGCACCAGAATAAGACATGGGACTTAGTCAAATTACCTAGTGGAATAAATCCTATCGATATGAAATGGGTATTCAAGAAGAATATGAACACAATAGGTCAAGTCGAGAAATTCAAAGCTTGACTAGTAGAGAAATGATATTCCCAAGTCGAAGGAGTCGACTTCGGTGATATTTTTTCACCTGTTGCAAAATTAAATTTCATTAGAGTACTTATATCTTTTCGCTGCAACATTTCATCTAGAAATATAACAAATGGATGTTAAGACAGTGTTCCTACATAGGGACCTGGAAGAAGAAATATACATGAAAAATCCTGAAGGATTTGTAGTAAAGGGAAAGAAATATCTGGTGTGAAAAATGAAAAGATCCCTTTATGCTCTAAAGAAATCACCAAGGATGTGGTACCAAAATTTTGACACATACATCCTTAGTTTTGGTTTTGTGAGAAGCAAAGTTGATCACTGCATATATTCCAAAGAAGAAGGTGGGTGTAATTTCATATTTTTAGCATTGGATGATGATGACATGTTGTTGATTGGAAACAACATGAATGTAATAAAGGAGGTGAAGAAGAAGTTATCCTCCAAGTTCTACATGAAGGATATCGGTGCAACGAACTTCATTTTGGGAATGGAGATCAAGAGAGCTCGAGCAACTTAAAAGATATGGTTGAACCAGAAGAAGTATACTGAAACAGTTTTGAAATGTTTCACAACATGCAGGATTGCAGACCTATGAAGGTGCCAATTCATGTGGGAGAAAGGATAATTGTTGAACAGTTTCCAAGGACACATGAGTAAATAGAGGACACAGCATGTGTTCCCTATGCAAGTGTTGTCGATATTCTAATGTATGTGATGGTTTTCACTCAACCATACATTGCGCACCCATGCAATGGGAGTGTTGAGAAGATACATGTCAACACCTGGGAAGGATCATTTGACTATTGTCAAGAGAGTATTTAGGTATTTGTGTGGCACAAAAGATTATGATATATGCTACTAAGAAAAACCTAGAGGTGACAGTGAATTAAATGTACATGGATTTGTTGATGTCGGATGGATATATATTTGGATCGATGAAGGCTTGAACAGTGGATCTGTGTTCAAAATGTATGGTGGAACAATCAACTAGATGAGTAAGAAATGGGTGGTCGTAGCCTTGTCAACAATAGAAGTTGTATACATGGCATCCACTCATGGAAGAAAATAATCAATATGGCTGCAAAGGTTGTGTTCAGGAATTGGGTTTGAGCAGAGAGCTATGAAGATAAGTTGTGATAATCAAAGTGAAATATTTATGGAAAAGAACCTAGATTATCATTATAATACTAAGCACATTGATTTACAATACAATTTCATGAGATATGTGGTGGAAAGAAAAAGGATGCTGCTGGATAAAGTAAAAATGTTAGAAAACATTACAGGCTCTTTGACCAAGTCTGTGAGTATTGTGAAGTTATCTTGTTGTAGAGAGGCAATGGGAATTTTTTCCCTGGGTATATGAATGAGAGTTTAGAGGTCTCCCAGTTTCAACAAAGAAAACAACAAGTGGGAGAATGTTGGGTTGTTATATTCTTTGCAGTGAAATTCTAGTCGAGGTGGATCAAATAAAATTCGAAGTCGAAGGAATCAACAACAAGTCAAAGGTCAAGGTGGTTCGACCGGGTAAATACAAAATCAAAGACATCGAAAGCAGTTCAAAGGTCGAGGTGGTTTGACCGGGTAAAGTCGAATTCAAAGACATCGACATCAAGTTGAAGAGGTAAACCAACAAGAGGTCGATAGGAGGGCGTGTGGAAACCAACTAAAGACCGACTGAAGGTCGACTGGGAATCTGACTTGGTAGTCGACTATAAAAGAATCATGAGATTCACGAGATTTTTAGAAAATGATCTGCATGGATATCTAACCACCTTTGGGCGCCTTTCATTTATGGTTTTTCCTATTGTAAATCCTATAAAGAAGGTGTGTTGTAATACTGTAAAGGATAATGAATGGCTAATCGCCAATCAATAATCGTAGAGGTTGTTGCTCATGCAGATGTAAGCTAAATTGGATGCAGGGTTGTTCTTGTGTAAAGCAAGACGGTATGTTGTCGATTGTGTCTTAGGTGTGGATCAAGATTAGGCGTGTAACATTTTATTATGAATGAATAAGAAAACAAGAGAGCATAACTCTCAAGGAATGTTGGTTTTCCCTGTTTGGGTTTCCATGGTAAAATATATGTGTACTATGTGTTTGCTTTGTCATTTACTTTCTTGTTTAAATATTTCTTCCTCTCTTCTACTAAGTTTAGTGTGGAAGTGTTTCTCATTTCCTAACACTTCATTGTGTGACAATATTCTTAAATATTTAGGGGAATTAATGGTTAGTTACCTCAAAAGTGCCATGAAATACACGTCTAACATACCATACATTTATTTCAAGTTGTATAGTAACATTCACTATTACATATGACCAAATTTGCCACAATTTTTCGTTGCTATTTAGACACTTATTCGTCGCAATTTCCACGAAAGAAAAGACTATTTGTCGTCGCTATATCCACAAACCAGGTGTTCGTGGAAACAACAAAGAAATTATCCCTCCGCGTGTCATCACCATCAAGATAGATTTACCTTATAAATTGTGGCAATAGCGACGAAACTTCGTCGCAATAGGGACGAAAAATCGTGCCAAGGTAAAAAAAACAGTGGAAAGTTGCGATGCAAAATCGTGGAAATAGTGAAGAAAATTGATTGCAGAGAAAAAACTTACGATGTAGATGCTATATGTGTGACGCAAAACCATGGCAAAGTGAGACAAACTTTCGTCGCTATTGCCACGCTTGTTCAAAAAAAAAAAAATTCCTTGCGACAAACTATTGTCGATATTGCCACGCTTCCTTTAAGTTTAAAAAAAAAAAACACTACATGAGATATGGTATACCATATTACATTGTAATATGGTATACCATATTGAGAAGCTCGATGTTGGGAGTCATTCCCTTACCAAAAAAATGAAGTTTACTCACACTCATATGAATGAAAGAAATCAAAGTTGTTCCCACGAAAAAAGTTGTAATGCTTTGAAAGAATGGTAGATCAAAACAATGGAGCACTTGTTTAAACAAAGACACTTACACATATTCAAGTAAAGGTAACTCACCCTATTCAAATGAAGGTAAATGATACCATATAAATGAAGAGAAATGGAAATGTTTAACTTGAAGGGTAGTTCACACCAAATCAAGTTAGTGTGTTCACAATGTTTTGAAACGAAGGGCGATCACACTACTCTAGGTGATAGACTTGGTGGAAAGATTAAAGGGTGGTATGGCATGAACTATTGATATGATTATACAAGGTTGAGTGTTCTTTGTTGCAATCTTTTGCAACTGTTCTTTTTCAAAGACATGATAGACTTGGTGGAAAAATAGAATGCATGGGATTTGAATATAGTAAGCATGTTCTAATCTGAGCTTGTGGTGCTCTAGGACTGATACTTATTTGTGTGCTAATGTGAATAACTTGTTGTAGGGCGGAGGTGATCAGTATCCATTGAATATGTCATGTCCATGATCTGATGCATTTCTCCTAGAGTGTAAACAAGAAAACTAAAATTATTAATGTGCATAATGAATATGGAATATGTTCTATGGTACAAATAAGCACTGGTGGTGTGCATCCATGATGGTGAAGTATACATATGAATAGAATGTATATAGCCATGTTTGAGTTACATTGAAGGATGGAGAATTAGAGAAGCCACCTGAGGTGTAGTGTCATTGTGGACAATATCTAGCTGAGTATACATAGCAGTACAATGCTAAGGCTTTGGTGTTGTTGTTTAAGAAAGAATGGTTTTACATCTACCTATATAGGTATGTAGTTCTAACTAGAGAAACCATTTGAGTTGTAGTGTTTGTGTGGACAATATCTGGCTGAGTAGACATAGCAATAGAATGCTAACGTTGTGGTATTGTTGTTGTTTAAGAAAAAATGGTTGTACATCTACCTATATAGGTATGTAGTTCTAACTAGAGAAGCCATCTTAGGTGTGTAGTGTCGATGTGGACAATATCTGGATGAATAGACATAGCAATAGAATGATAAGGTTGTGGTGGTGTTTAAGAAAAAATGGTCGTAAATCTAACTCTATATATGTAGTTCTAAATTGCTGGAAAAGTTAGCTAATAATGACATAAATATTATAGCTGGTGAGGAACAATTTCTGAAGGAACTATTGTATACAAAAGTGTAGTGGTTGGGTGTTGGTTCTTGCGAATCCTACATTGTGCAAACATTATCTGGTAAAAGTCTTGTAATTATCATTGTTGTAGCCAGCGAGAGGACAAGGGTAAACAATTATGGAACTAGGTATAATAGATCATATATATATATATATATATATATATATATATATATTGTTAATTGGTGTGTGGTAGAAAAAATTAATATTGAGTTAAAAATCATTGGGGAGGTTTGGGATTTAGAATGAGAATAGCAGAGTGAGAGTGCATCCAGGTAGAAGGATGAGACTGTATTATTTAGAGAGTTTGGAAGAGGGATAGTGCAACCATATGAGATGAGATGGATTGATGTGATGTAAAAGTGAAAGAGAAAGGTATTTGTGTATTATGTTTTGTTGGGTCTTAACATTATAAGGAAGAGGTATTGCAAGAGGTGAGTTCATATTTTTTGTCATCTTTATAGAGTTGATAAGTATTGCAATGAGAATCTTATAAATAATTCCATTGTTTTTGATTGGGTAGAAGGATGAGAATGTATCATTTGGAATGTGTGGAAGAGAGAAAGTGAAACCATATTAAATGGTTGGATGTGAGGTACAACTAAGAGATAAAGATATTTATGTAGGATGTCTTGGTCACATCATTACATGGAAAGGGTATTGCAATAAAGATGAGTTCATAGGTTTTGTTATCTTTAAAGAGTTGATAGGTATTTCAATGGACATATTATAAATAATTTCAGTGTTGTTCATATGATATGTTCATGAGTAAATTAGAGTAATCAAGGGGAGATACATAACATTCAACATTCTCTCGAAAAATCCCTATGACAAGGGTGACTCCATCATGTTTATTAATGAGAAGATGAGTTCCGTCCTATTGTACAAAGCCCCAATGATAAGGAAAGGGGTGAGGAGTTACGGAAAATGTGATTATTTTGGTTAAAATTATCAAGGATTATAGTGGCAAGTTGTTCTTTGATCTAACAATTATGAGTAAAAAGGAGACTTGGAGAGGGGAATAAATTTCATTCATCATTATGAGTAATGAGGGGTCTTTTTCAATAGAGTTTGGAATAGGGACTATTTTTTGTTGGGGAAAAGTTTCCAAATATTGGTGTACCCTAGGATCATCAAGGGATTTCTGGTGCAGACCCCCAAACCCTCAGGTCCAAGGTCCGCGTAGGATCGTTCTAATCTTCCCTTTGAGCCTGATTGACTCATTGGTCTCCCCTCGGGAAATACCCTTCACACACAACAGTGTATCCACAGGTCCTTATGGGTTGAGCCTGCTTGAACAAACACTAGGCACCAACTCAAATCTTCCGATCAAACAATATGATCACACCTTTCACGATTTTGGAACTTCAGATTTCATGACTTCACAACTTCTCCTTCCGAGTTCCTCGACCCTTCAACTGTCGAAACCCGAAATGTCGATTCGCTGAAATTCTTATCACGTTTCACGATTTCAGGAATCTCGAGACAAAAGACCCCGATCCCTTGTCCTCAAAAATGCTAAAATACCAAATCCCAACATGTTCCGCAAAGGCTGGCCCCACAACAGACTTCTCACTTCTTTGGGATTTTGAACTTCACGATTTCGCGAATCTAGATGCAAAGCTCCTGACTCTCTAACCTATGAACCCTGAAATAGTCAACAAGGATTGACTCTGCCTTTTTGATGAGGACACGCCTCCTGTCCACTCAACCACTTCATGTCTCTGACGTAGACTCCTGCCACTTGTCACTCTTTCAGGTTTTCAGGACTTTTGCTCCCAAAATGATCTCTCCTTCGTCTCCCGACACCCGAAATGTCGAAATGATCTGATGACTGGTGCAAATCATGATCAATGGTCCACGTTGATTCTGGATCCTAGAGTGGAAATCTTGATTCTAGTTTACACCTCACCCCAGAAGGTAATGCAATTTTCCATGGAGAGTTTCTCAAAATACTCAATGCAAGAGGTTTGAATTTCGCCAGATGTGTTTCCTCATCATTCTATTATTGATGGCAAGGATCCACAAAAAGCATTCCATGGTAGAGAATGATTGGTCATTTTCAACTCACGGTATGCCACTTGTGAAATTACATACAGCAGGTATTGCAGAGTCAAAAACTATTATTCCTTAAAAGGAGAAGGAAGCAGGAAACAATTTCCAGTTCAGGAAAGTGAATATTTTTTGCTTGGCAAAAGCACACATGGAATCTCAAGAGATTGAGAGACAGGCTTTGAATAAAAGAGTCAAGGTTGCACATATTGAAGATTGTCATCAAAATTCTAAGTCATATTTTGAGCAAACACATGTGAACTACTTGAAGGATGCTAAAGTATGCATGGACAGAACTGGTGGTTATCTATCCACTCAAGACATTAGCTTCAATATTGCTCATAGAATGTAGTTAAATCCTGCGAAACCTATTTGTCAAAATAAAACTATTTTGGAAACCTCTGCTTATTTTCCTTGCAAAGGGCCAGAACAAGCACTAAAGAGTGGAGCTGATAGCATTGTCCCATCAAGGGATATTGTCGAATGGCAGGATAGAATAGGTCTTTTAAGCAACAACAACACAGGACTGACAGACAGTCATATTAAAAATGGTCTATTATGGGATGCAAGTATCTCTGTGAAAGATTTAATGAAAGAAGAGGAGATAATTGACAAAGACAAGGTTTTGAGCCATGGGTTTATAGGAGGAAGAAGACCTCTGATATATATATTCATCATAGCTAGGCAGCCAATATCCAGATTTGTGGCAATATATATCGGGTTTTGGTACATTTTATTTCAGAGGACCTAGGTGGATGGCTCAGTCTTCTAATTCAATATGGATCAATTATCTTCTGAAAATATTCTTCCAGAGTCCTTTCAGGGAAATGACATGACTGTACAACTTGCATTGATATGGAGATCGAAATAGAGATGGACATTGGTTCACAAGGTGCAAACAACATTTCCAGGGAAGTTTGAAGCAGACATGCTACAGATAAAGAAGATTGGGAAAGACAACAACAAACTTTGGAAAATAGCCAGATGACAAATTGTAAAGGCTAAATGATTGCATTCCCAATACTAAAGGCACAAGGCCTACCAGGTTCTTGGAGACCTCACAGGGATGTCTCCATCCCAGTTGGAGCCAGATGTTAGCGATCAAAAATGCACTGGCATTTTTTAAAAGAATTATGCCTAATATTGTAGGGAATATTTGACTAGCCTCCCGGGCTCAAAATGAAGATTTGAAAGCACAATTGGAAAGATTAGGATTTGTAGATGTCAATCGACTATTCAAGCATGCAAAACGAACTCTCCATGACTGAGAAATTTGATTTTAAAAAAATATGTGCTTTCACCAGCTAACCCGTCTTGAATTTTGCTAGTTAGCTGGTGAAAGCTCCGCCTTTCACCAGCTAAGGAACGGATTTTCGGGTAAATTAGCTGGTGAAAGCCTGTCACGGCCAGAAAAACCGAATTCTTGCTCAGATTCGAGATTTTCGAGTTGGATTGGTATGAAATCTTCTTCAATAAGCTGGTTATGAATTATCAAATCAAAATTTGAAGGCCATTCTTGGAGATGAAAGTCAAAAGGGAATTTTTTGACTAGATTTGGTCATTTTCAAGGGAAAAATGATAGGGATCAAATGACACATCATCCAACTCGATTTCTATCTTCAGGATAACAAGCCAAAGAGCCTTGGGAGGCTAAACTTCACTTCATCAGCAATCTACTACTCTTAGATATGGATTGACCTCATCTTGAGGATCTCTCCTTATCTTTTGTAAATCAGTTTTGACTTTCTATTTTTAGAATATCAGATCCATTGTTTTAGGATCTGAAAACTGATTGTAAAAGGCTATAAATGCCTAGCTTTTCTAAGAGACAAGGGGAGGTCAATTCTGGATACATTTTTGGCTATGTACCTTGACACTATCTTGCTATATGAATAACAGTTTCCTTTGGTCATTATATATCATTTTGTCCACATTTCCCATTACTCTATATTTAATTCTATTCAGTTCAATTGTTCAGAACTGTCATCTTTTGATATAGCTCATGGATATGAATTAGATATTCTTTATATTCTTGTATAACCCTACAGATCTGTACTTGGTTGTCTTGAATGTTTGTCTTCATACCTTGATTATTTACTGTAACTGATATCTAGTTTCTCGAAGCGTTGGATTA